>JTDE01001891.1:48261-112986 GCA_014338405.1 Paragonimus skrjabini miyazakii | reverse complement strand
CATTGACCTCACGTTAGGCACGACCGAATTATCATCGCGTGTGAACGCTCAACCACTTTCGCTTGTGAGTAATGATCAGGTTGCCTGATCGTCTTGATAGCAGACACAGTTACTGTCTGTTAACTCCAATCGATAACCCCGCGATTAGGACTTCCTAGACAGGTCGAAATCTCCGATCTCAATAAACCTGCTAGGTGATATTTTAGATTACTGATGAGTAGACTGAAAGTCTATGGGAATGCGACAGCTGCGATCAATTGTGGGTGATGTTCAACTTAAAAGTAACCGAATCCCCGACTACTCATCAGTAATACTGTCTTACGGCAGGACAAAGTAGACTGAACAGTAACAAGATCAGCAGTTCTCATTCAGGATGCGATTTGGCTGTATCTATAACTTTTGTCATATCGTGTTCCTAACCCTTACCAATTCATAGAAAAAAGCACATCTCCATCCATATAGTTAACGAGCGAAAATTCTCATTCTTGATTCCCCGTTCAAAAAATTATCTAACACAGAAAACAGTTTGTTGCGGGATAAATAAAGTATTATACATAGTTGAGGGTATGTTTATCCGAATTGCTGTAAAAAAAACTTCACACGTATTCCACAACAGATAACATGCGGCTTCACTTCTGATTCCAACCACACACGTTTTGTCGCTTACTTGGTCAACTGATTCAGATGATATGCACACAAATTCACTCGCCTACCGTGCAATGTTAACGATACCAAACTTTAAAATATCAAAAGGATACATATATTGCAAGATTATATCATTTCATTTGCTCTCTTCCGTCATGATCGTAAAACATTACAATACCCTGGACAGGGGAGTAGCTACAGATACGGAAACAGCTAACGAGTTGACTTTATTTTACAGAGGGATTGTTACCAGTCCCATGGTTGTCAGAACTCTCAAGTTAGCAGTTCATACACACTTAGGGCTGGACGGCGCGTATTAATTAACATTGCTTGATAGGATGCAGGCTTTTTAAAGCCTACCTTTCAGATGGGATCATGTCGCATCTGACTGTCAACCATTACTCGTACATATCCAACGAATGGTTCGCGATTGCTGCTTACAACTAAGACTGCTGCTAAGCTTGTTTGCAGTTATAACCTGCCGAAATGTTTTGTCTTTCATGTGGTCTGTGGGTTCAGTGGCAACTGCATTGACGGCTGAATCGATAGAATAGATCACTGCCTATGGCAAACAATTGCTAACAGGTGCCTAAGATGTTGGTGCACACGAGAACTCAAAAGGCAATGACAAGAAATTGAGTGAAATGTAGTCCTATTCCGTCTATCTGTCATGCTGACAGATCATGTTTTTGATTCAGAAAACTCATTTTTGCAACTAGATTTGTTCGTGTCTTCTCAGAAAATGTTACTCAGTGCTCGCTCTGTATGTACATAATCTGTTAACTCAAGCAGTTTGTCTGCCATGGAACTGCTAACAGTCTGCCATCAATGTGAGACCTAATCGTTGACTACTTCTGTACTTGCTATTAATATGTCTTACATATTTTAATACTTTACGTCCATGATTCAGGAAATTGTAGGCGAGATGCCAACAGCTCGTGGTATGTATATCTTCTTTCGTTACTGTTGAACTTGATCGAGAAACTCAAAGTTTTAGCTTTTAAACTATTTACTGAGAGTAGGTCAGCAGCACACTAATGATATCCACAAAGAGAAAAGTTATCCTCTGTAACCACAAAGTTTCCGGAGCATACTGCAAAATGCTTCAGTGTTTGCTTGATTTTGTATGTACCCCAGCGTTGTTAAAATGCACTCCCTTCTAGAAATTTGTGCAAACAGTGTGGCTCCGATGCATATTTGATAGTATGTCAGATAGGTTTGTTTGAGAGAACCAGTTTTCTCAGAATGACGTGATGCTTACCTCGGGAAAACCGTGTTTGATCGCAATGGCCAGAACATCAGCACCCAAAACTAATGTTGTGATCCGAGAACGCGGATGGCGCAAGGGTTATTTATTCCACCAAGCAATGCAGAGGTTAAGCATTGAAACAAAACCTGAAACAAAACCACTCATTTGCACGCGGTATTCGGCCTCAAACCGTCTCGGCTGCCGCAGACGTTAATGCTCAGTTCCATTAAGTAGCAGGGACTCCTATGGGTGATACTGCACTCTGATTTTCCTTCCTGCACTTTTCCTGCGGCTTGTACCATGTCAAGATATATTCTCCGGTCCTACTACTGAATGGCGGTTGTATGAGTAGTATGTTACGGTCGCTCAACTCCATTGCACTAGTAAGACTAGTTAATTTAGAATAGACCCAATCGTAGAAAGTTGTGTTTCAGAGGAATTCGAGGTTGCGACAAAGTCGGTACGCCGAGACACGTCAAGCGTTCCCCTCCCAGCTGAGCTACAAGACAGGAAGTGAACAATTTTCCAGTAAGAAAATCTACAGTAGAATCTACCAAGTTTAGGGCAAGCAAATAGACTACGTGAGCAGTAGGTAGAGATAGAATGCACTTCTGCCCTGTGAAGAAATTTCTGTAAAAGAAACATTCTGGGTTAAAAGTCATTTCTACAGTGCACGGCGTTTTCTAACACTAGAAGCCCTCATTGAACATTCACCTTCTAGAACCATGCATGCATTTTTTTAACTTAGCAATAAACCAAGTGCCTCGAACTAAAACAGCCCGATAGCTTGGAAAGACAAATAACAGCCTTAACACGTTGAAAACAGGACATGATTAAGATGCTCAAAACCAATCGTGAATAATCTTCAAGCAGCGTTCGGGAAATCTGAAGCTTGATCGGCACCCGACGTAATAAACTACCCTAAGGTTAGGCGTTGGAATAAGTTCCTTTTTGAACTTTCGCTTGCAAGTCCACATTAGTGGTATACAAGTGTCTGAATGACCGCCGAGATTAGTGCAGTGCTCAGTATTTCGGATAGTTGTGAACAGTGGTGGTGTTGTTCGTAGCTCGGGTTGATGGTTTTGGTATTGGTATGTTTGCCGAGCTTGGCATTTAGGTTGCAAACGTTTCTTCAAAACGAAGAAAGGACTCACTCAATCAATTTACACGGACCATCCAATCAGATTCGAGGTCAGAGTTGGACAGTAACAGGTAACACCCAGTCAAACTGCAGATCAAAGACTCAAGAAGTGCAGGAAACAGCCAATCACACAGCAGGTCAAAGTTCAAATGCAACAAGATTCAGCCCATGGTAGATCAGGTCAAAAACAACAGAGAGCGACCAATCAGAATTCAGGTCAGAAGGTCAACTCACTCTGCTATATAAGAGCAGGCATCCATCGAACTTCACCAATCTCCACGCTCAAGGACTATACGCTAAAACGATTACGCACTGATGATGTCACCTCGCTTGGTGATGAAACGTTTGCAACCTAAATGCCAAGCTCGGCGAACATACCAATACCAAAGTGCTCAGTATTACCGATGAACGGCAATATCGTTGAAGCACACAGGCAACCAGTGTTTGCAGTCGCAAGACACATCCTGATCACTTGTCACGTCATCGACTCGGCTTGTGCAGTCGGAATCTTATTACGTTACTTCAATCCAAGATTCCTGCGTTTTGCTGAGGCTGTCGCGACCAGTTCAACTGAAGTCGGCCCTATGTGTTCAAAACCAGTTGTTCGTGAGCCTAACTATTCCCTGGACATAGTGATTTTTCCTAGCTCGTCAATCGACCAACCATCCCACTTACCTCTAACTGTTTGATATAAAAAACCATTTCATGTTTTAGTAAATTCCGTTCTGATGAGTCAATATAAAATGCTTGCATCTATTCATTTTCCTGTTCTAACGATTTTATACAAATCGTATGCAGGTGTATTGAATCGGCCTAACGGCATACTACGACACTGTAAAAACGGATATATTCCATTTTGTGAGAGTATGAAGACAATTCAGACAGGCAAAAGCAAAGTTTTGTCTTTAGTTAAACGTAGATGCAGCTATTGTCAGTAAAATGTGTCTTTTAAGTCTCGGTAGCGAAAAAAAAAACATTTGTTATGCAAATCTATATAACAAATGTTCAGAAACAATGGAAAGAATGGATGACTAGCAGCTCCAAAGTGTACCGGAACTTTGTAGGGTCTATGAACATCGGGGTGTCTTAGCCTGTAAAAAAAAGTAATTTTTAGACATTTTCCTCAAGTTTGTAAAATGGCATTAGGTATGCACGATCTTTATATAGGTTAATAAAACAAGCAAGTAAGTGTCAAACAGGATGACGCATATCACAACCTATAAGAGGGAGGTGGTGGTATCGGAATATTACAGGGGTACATCAGTACACGTGCCAATTGTAAGATATCTAGGTTAATTCGTCAGTGTATACCAAAGAATGATAAACGTTCCAGTGTGATAAATGCAAACAAAACACACAACAGATGAGAAGCAGATAACAAGACGGAACTCTACACCCACGTGATCCAAAAATAACACTTGCTTCTGAGTTAAATACAGATCAAATTGAAAGACTTGGATGATTTTTTGTTAAACAGAATTGCTACAGAATAACAGACTTACCTCGCTTTCTATCTACAGTAGCGCTCAAGTTGAACTACTTGAAGGCAGCACAAAGTTAGCAGCTTTTTATTGAACTTCCGCTTCAACTGTAAACTTGTTCGAGGTCAAATTCAACTGGGAAGTGAAGTCAAATTGCAGATCTATGTTTACACAACATGCGTTGATAACTATGACTGGTGGTTTAACAGCAAATATTTCGTTAATGGAAATTATTGATCTGTTTGATAATTTTTGCGACTTGGTCAACACTCTAAGTACTTTGTTATGGGTCTGTAAATGTTGATTAGGATCAACGGAGGCTACGGTTATATACTAATCGAACTTGTAGAAAATGTTGAACTATCTCAATGCAGTAGAAACAGAATATCGGAAAGTTCGCTTTGAGCACTTGAGTACGCGCTTGAGTACTTTAAAAGGTAATATAGCTAGTTGGTATAAAACACTGTTGCACTAGTCATATTACGTTGTTCAGCTGCTTGAATTTTATGAGGTCTTTAGACTGTTGTTGGAATATTGGCATTAGGGCAACTAACACACTCGTGGTTGCTTGTAGTTGGAACGTTACGAAGCTAAACAGTGTGGTATGCAGATGACCGTCTTAGAAGCTTGAATTACCACAAAACTTCTCATGATTTTCTAATTTGAAGCGAGCCGGATATTAGTTCAGTGGGTTTGTCGTCCTCGGAATTTACGCCGAAAATATTTACGTACATCAATTAATTGAAGCATAAAGAAAAAGTCAACTTTTAATCGGTGGACTGTGAAATGTTTTTTCATTCATTTTTCTTCTTGGTGATAATTTCACTTGAAATAATTAGAAAAGGTTTCTCAGCGAATAAGTTTTCTGATGCACACAAATAATATAAAAGAAGTCGTATGACATTGTGAGCACTTGAATTTTTGTCCCAAATAATACTTTAGATGAGATACAACTGTGAAAAGCCAGGGCTTCGCCTGGATTTGAACCAGCGACAGAAACACCATGCTTCAACGCAGCAAGCGCTCTACCAGGGTAACCGAGTAACCGAGCTCCTGGCGTGGCTTCGTAGCTCAGCTGGTAGAGCGCTTGTCGCGTTCAGGCATGGTTTTTCTATCGCTGGTTCAAATCCAGCCGAAGCGGTGACTTTTCACAGTTGGGTCATCTGAATTTATAAATCTGCCACAGTACTCATTGGTAATCCAAATAATACTGTTCTAATGTGAACTACGGACCATTTGAATAGGTCCGAAGGATAAAAAATTTAAAACCTGTGTTCAGTTACTTTTTATTTAGATTCACCAAAAGGTCCTAACCTAATCACATTCTACGAAATGTAACCTCCCCAACATACTGCAGTTCTTAATTGGTTTCTGTGTTAAGATAAAACAAGGGTTATGGAGGCTTTTTGAGAATAAACAGTGCCTTTGTTTGAACAATCCTTATCTGACCTTCTTCTAGTTCTGAACAACCTGGTGGTAGAACACGTTATCCCAGAGTAGAAAATGTCAGCTGATGAAATGACCACGAATGTTCAGCAGTTATTGATCCGATCTACTCGTGCGTTGATAAGTTGACACGATCAATCGACTTTGATGAATGATCTATATGACGGTTGTACTATCGTCACAGAAAGCTGTAGATGAGGTGAAGAGAATTATATGATACCGAAGACAGTATTTTTGAAATTTCGGAGCCAAACATCAGTACACATGTTTTTTCCGATTCTGACAACGTGACGTTACAAACATTTGTTCCCAGTGACAACCACTGAAGTAGTAGACAGCTGTTTCCACCATGTTGAGCCTCATCAAAACCACGTTTACAGGGAACGCGCACTCAAGACCCGTGAATAGGCGTCGGATTGCAGTCCACACATATTTCCACCAAGTCCTAGTCGCAATCAATAGGACGATGTCTCAGTTATTTTGCATAACTGTTGCGCCGCATTTCCTCTTGGCTTGAAATCGATCGATCGTTTGTGGTTGACGCATGAAAAGAAGATGCTCAATAGCAAAGCAAAGTCATTCCGTTACCTTTCAGCAATCCGTGACCTTCTAATGCCAGTCTACAAGTTAACCAGGAACGTGTAGGAAATTAGCTAGATCGAAGTCAGATTAGACCGTGTTGGACTGATAAAACCTGAAGATTTTCACACTATTCCCGTACAGAAGCAGCCATTCCCGTTTAATCTTGGTTCGTCACTGACATAGAGTTAGCAAAGAGTTACGAAACAATTATTGGAAAACAATTGTCTAGTTTTGTCTGAAAACAGTACTACATGAAGAAATCCAAAGTGACCAAGAATGTTTAACTACACATTTGAAAATAACGTCTTTATCGGCATATGCTTTGGGTGTTTAAGACAGAAAAACAACACGTCTTAAAAGAATCCCAGTGAAGAAGTGATTAGCGCTCGAAAACAAAAGTAAACTATGGTATGTGTTCTGAAGTCCGTTTAAAGTTCTTGCATTTCAGTTCGCCTAAAATGAACGTATGGTATTATAAACATTAGTAAGTAACTAAAGATTGGTTAGTAATCCAAGTCCTGTGGAGGTTATGAGAGATCAATTATGAACCTTCAAATCGTGTTACAAAAGAGGTTTCATCTTGTCTCGAACGACACTGTTACAGTTTGATTGGAAGGAAAATTTTACCCATCTATGGGGAATCGAGGCAGAATTTTTGTATATGTTTAATAAACAGTGCGGCTTAGAGTGTTTCTTACGAATTCTCCATGGTAAAGCGAACAAAATCCAACGTGACTCCGTTAGGAATGGACTATTTGAAACTGTACATCTGGAACAACTGACGATATATTTCTTTTGACGGTCTGAAGGCTACAGTTTAAAATAATTTACATTCTGCCTAGTGTATTTATTGGTTACCAGTATTACGAGCAAACGAACTGTCAGAAAGCTCATTTAAAACCGTCGAAAGCAATGTCTAGTCCGTCGCTACAGTCAATCGCTTTTATTTCCAACGGTAATCTGACTACTCATTGGCAGTATGGAGTAGTGTTCACGAAATCTTATGCCAATATACGTGAAGAAAATTTTTAACTGTAAGTTAAGTTTAAAAATATGGGTGGAACCATCTGCTTGCAACTGGTTAACAGGTGTGCTGGTTCGCTGTTTTGAACTCCCTTACCAAAGGTTACAGATATAAAACCCACAGACGATAAACAGAATGCTTAATTCTGATTGCCACTCGTGCAGTGATATGCGAACTGCAAATTTAGCTGCATGGAACTGACAGCTACGAAATAGATGAGTACATAACTATAAGTGTTCAACATCGCTTTGTTAAATGACATAGAAGACATTGACTCTTCTGTCTTCAAGTTTATGCATTGAACTGCGCATAAAGTCAACCATCGGACCATTTTGCCACTGGTTGCCGGAGCAACAGAAAACGTATCCATCTGGTAATTGAGCCCGGTTCTCTGGTGCACGATCTAAAAACTAAGCGTCTTCAATAAAATATTGATGTAACTGATCGATGTACATTTTCATCAGTGCTGTGCATAGGCTGAAAGGTGTCTTGGTAGTCGTAAACATGTCCAACAAACAATGAACTATGCACTCATAGATTTGACCAAAGGGTTAACATAGGTAATGAACCAGTCAAATACACATTTTTGCAAAGCCTGTAACATTAATAGAGATAACCACAAAAATTTCGTACTCAATAAAATGAAAAAAAAACGTTTCTTTTTGGAACTGTTTTCTGTGAAGCCTTGTAACAAACTCCCAAAGTATGCAACAGCAGCCAAAATATTAGTTAAATGTTTATGGTGATTGAAATTATGTTATTTAGACCGTTTCACCGAAAAAATATTTTTATTTGTATTCCAAACACCGGTATATTTTTTTGGTGGTCCGAACAGGTAAACAAACATTTTTTTCGTCAATCAGTTTACAAAACAATCTTGTCAAAGTAGTGCAGCAGTATACTTTTGAATATGCTCAACTCATCCTGGTGTCGGTTCTTCCGAACGTGGTTTCACTCAGAACAGCCAGAATGCATCCATTTACATGTGTCTGACCGCGCAACCAATAGATGTCTACCTGTCTTGATCTCACGAGATAATCTCTTTTGTACTGTATTCTAATTGGTTACTTTCATACAACTCACAGTTTAATCAGATCGACTGGTGCTCACAGGCAAGGTCTTTCCGATTTTGTGCATGACTCGGAGAATTGACAGATATTCGCGCCATTCGATCAATGGACTAGAGAGAACTTGCATTGTCCATCTAGCCGTAGTCTTGATTTTCTGTTTCCCTTCAATTAGAACATAACGTAGTGTTCTTCACCTAAACATTCCTGAATTGATCGTTTTTTTATTCTGTGGAGGATTTTGTACGCACACATATGGCTGGCATTCTCATCGAAAATCCGGTTAAATCAGGATGGTTATCAATGCAGCTGCCGGATAGCAATGTGAGTTAATACCCCCGTTTTATTGATTATTGATTTTTTTTAACCGCAATCACGCGGTGCATTTGGTAGGTGACATCGCACAGAGAATATGGATCCTTAATACCGTTAATCTGACAATATGCGCTACATAACCAGTGTAGTAGAGCCCTTCTATAATTTTATCGTTTAATTTTGGATATATTCTAAAACTCGGTGTAAAAGATATCCTTCACATCTAACGTAGTCTCAGTGTGTAGATATTCACGTTGAAAATTTGAAATTACTCAATAAGAATGTACACAAAAGTATTGCCACACAGTTACCATTGAGTTAGGAGGTCAGGAAACACCACTATTAACAAAACACTGGTATCAACATGTTAATCATCAACAAAGATAACAATAAATCACTGGCTCACACTGATGCTTAATTGCCACATAACCTTGGAAAGGATAACACAAAATCTATTTTGGAAGAGAGAAGAAAAAAGAACAGGATAGGAAAAGACTTAATTACTAAAAATAGCTGTGTCTGTATTCAGTTATTTGACAGCAGGGTGCCAAGCATACAACAAAGCTGTACGTGAATGTAATTTTAATGTCTAGGATAGCCTCTCAATGATCACTCAACCCATTTTCCTGCTTCCGCCTTTGTAAGTCTATAGCAATAGGTTTTCACACAGACCCAGGTTGAGAAATTGATTTTCTCACGTACAAACTTGCTGTTATTTTTAATTGTTCTCTATCTGCCTTGAGTCACAAATACGCTTACCTTTGTGATTCACGAAATATTTACGACATAAAATTAGTGAATATTTTTATTTACACACTTGATTAAAACAAGTTCAAGGCCTTGTGGAACACTCATCCTATGCCGTTAAATCTAAATAAAGCCAAGATCTACCTAGGTAACTGTACCTAAGTATCGATGAATATTTGGTTACTCGATTGTCACGATAAAATACAAGTTTCTTTATTCATTGTTCAATCACTTACAGAGTTTCCATAAAAATAGTTTTCCCGTACAATTTTCATAATTTGACTTGTGTCATCAATCTGTCACACACATTTTGATTTCGATAAAATAATGCTAAATATCCTGAACTAATAAAAGTCATTCTATGGGAAATGCCGACCTGAAATTATTTTGTATTCACTTGTAAGTCACATAAGCAAGTAACATAAGCAGTAACAAATCACATCGACTAAAGTTGATAGGTGGTTTCAGTATTTTGAGTGTTACTATTGTTTGGATTTGTTGATTCGGTCATGCTTTATGTGAAGTTCAGGGCTCAGTGGTTGACATGCGTGTTGCGAGTGAACGTAGATCACATTACATAACTCAGTTATGACAAAGATGCGTGTTACCGGCGAAATTAATTGAAAAAAAACAGGAGTTCAGTACCATTATTTCAATCGGTCTGGGTAAAAGACATGTTTGAATACAAAATCTTCCAGTGAGTACGAATAGTATACAAGGTAAAGCATCAGCTATGCTTATAGTACTGATATATAACTTCTTCACGGGGCTCTGTGTAAAACTCATGGCTGAGTGGACAATAATTTGAGAGAACAATGAAAAAGTTGCCGGATAAATACATAGACAGATTATCAACATCAGGTGACGAAACTGGTCGTGGAGTGTCAGGTTGGCAATCTTTACTTCAAAAAAATATATTACATTCCTTCAGTTGTTCTATTTGAGTGAACATTCAACTCGTTCAATATCCCTTAGCTCAATCCACGTACTCCGATGAATGGTTCGATCAGCTCAGCTCACAAAGATTCTCGAGGACTCGAGTTTTGTTCATGATATAGATTGTCATTAGACTACGTTCTTTGGATTAGCTAACATAATCACAAGGTGCTACCCCATTAGTTTTTTGCTTGGTGTTAATGGATCATTCTTCTTAAACGTCCCTCCAATATGCTTATGTGAAATGTGTTAAGGATGCCAGATTATGTCGAAAAAGGGAAAAATAACAGCTTTTCTAATTGTAAGTCTTTTAAAATTGCTTCAGGCGGCTTCCCTCAATGATCCATTAAAGCTAACCGAAATGTCTAGTCGAATATGGCATCTCTCTTAGAGTGTGGATTGTCTTAAATTTGTCATACCAACATTTCTAATTACTGGGCCAACCTAGACCACTCCCTTAGTGTACACATCAACCTAAACCATAACCGACACGTGGTCTACAGACAGCAATTCCTACCTTATCTCAGTCTTCAGATTATCCATCTAATAGCTTGGGATACTTATGGGTATTCCAGCACTCCACGACGGATTTCGTTTTGTTTTGACTTATCTGTTTGGACTACTCTAAGCTCCAAGCCTTGGGTTGTCACGAGTTTAGTTAAAATAACTGTCCCTATAATTTTGACACATGGTGGTTGATTTTCCGTCAGCTTTGCTCCGTTTTTGGAAGACTAAAACCGTAATATTCTACTCTTGGTGTGTATAAAGTGATCTGTAACGCAACTTAAAGTGAGAGATAGCATATAGGATTGAACAGGAGATGGACCGTAACAGATACTACTTGTCAATCATCTTGTGCACGTTAAGAGTAGGGTATAGTTATCGCACGTAACATATCACGCTCTCATATACATGCACTGCTGGAATATCTATTCACCCAAACAATCAACGTACGTTTTTTCCGATCGATTGCATGACCTTTTTTAATATGGGTTTTTCATCTAGTTGTTTGTACGTTGTCTGCATTGGATGTACTTCTGTCAGACATCGAAGTTAAAACACGAATGTCGGTTTCTTACTTTAACCCGTTTCTTTAAGAGCATACTGAATAAGTTTAGTTTCAGAGCTTGGATGACACCTGACAGGTTTTTTCAGCCCTGGATTATGTGTGTAAAGATACCTCGGTGTGCACTTCAATGACGGCACAAATGTTCACATGACACATACCAAGGGTTGTTCACTTCATATACATGGGCTGCTATTCAGTTGGCTGAAAAGATTGATTTTGTCTTTGTTGATCACGTTCAGTGTTTAGAGACGCGATAACTTATTACGGATATACCTGCTAAGTACATGTTCTGGTACACGAGACGTGGTATGGAGTTCAACCCTCGAGCATGGCAAGGATGTGCACTACCGATACTCTTCAACAGGCGTTGAATTCGGATCTGAAGCTTCTTTGTAAGAGATTTTGGTTGGGATATCCGTTTGATCGCGCCGTTTGTGTTGCATGAACGGTCGATCTGACGGTTTGCTGAACAGGAGCACCGTCGTCTCACAAACATGCGTTAGGCTTAATTTTCGTGACCCATTACCACTTGCCTCAACCTAATAACCTCGATAGTAAGCCTAAAGTTGAACGAGGTGATTAAATGCGGGGGCATGGACACTGACACATCATATGGATACCTGTAGATTGCTGACCACAGAATATACCCATGGTCCTATGGTTGTTTGATATGACTTAGGTTTGGGTATGTCTGCCGGATGTTGTTACGAGTCCGATAGACCGACTGGTCGTCAGATCAAGATGTATGTTTGGTAAACGACAAAACTTGGCAGTCCTACCAATTTACTGTCGACGAGGCAAGGCTACCATTAACCACCAAACTACCAGGCTGACTGGCAAGTTAAAAGAAACTAATTCACAATAATTAATTCATCCGAGAAGACCTCCTGCCTAATTTTGCAGTTCAGCTGGTAGGGCACACGTCACATGCGGACATGGGTTTTTGGTCTGTTTCAGTTCAACCAAAACTCTTGAACCCATTTATAGTTTACTAATCTATCAATCCACTTTAGGGTAATGCTTCAAAATGCTGGGGGAAAATTACTTGTCCAAGTCGATAGCCAATGACGATAACTATAAGAAGGTGAGCAAAGCGCAAGCTGGACAAACATTCACTCGGCAACAATTCAAGTGGTGTTGGTTAGACTGGTTATTCATGAACAACTGCCTAACATATTTAGGCTCAACAAAAATTTTGACAGTGATTATGTATCAGCTTATAATGATGAGCATCCGCTATATGCAATATGATACGCATGCCTGCTGTGGGTATGCATGAAAATCCTACGTGCTGAAACAAACAAGTCGGAGCGCATGGTTGCAGCCGGGGAAATTCACAGAAACCCTACTGTTCAGTCACAGCTAAAAATAGTGCATTCTTGATACGACTTCATTGGTTTTCTATGAAGGCTTCAATTTGTAAACACAACTTAAGTATGCCATTTAAATAAACTGAACAAAACGTGCATCTCACAACAACATTACATGGCTACCCATTCATTCGACATGACTTAGCGACAAATGGGTAACTGGTAGTAGGAAGTTGTTAGCTGGAGTTTGTTTAGATATCGTTCACAAAAACTGTACCACCCACGAAATTATGAAAAGTGATCAAATTAGCGAATACTGTGAACCCAGGTTGTTACGATGCTTTGGAATTGATGATCCAGTCTGCAATTGGTTATGGCGATGTCGGAGTATTGTAAGCCATATATGGGTCACGTTCAAGACATTGTAGTTGCCGGGTTGGATTGTCAAAATGTTGGACGTTGCTTACTTGTTTCGAAACCAGTGTAACTTCTATTTCATCCCATACCAATTCTGTCTATGTCCTTAAAAACGGTACGAAGTAAGCAACTTAGAAATGAGATTAGTTTGGTGTTCGAACAGATGCAATAAACTTCATGTTTTGAGATGAAATAATTAGGCATTTTGTGTGTGAAATTTATAGTCCCTTTACAGCTTGAAGAAGGCATGATTATGGTAAACTGTTCTAGCACGTAGATGCAACAAGCGAACTGATTAGCTGGAACACAAAATACGTTGAATTCGCCTTATCATACGATCAACCCAAATCCAACTTTTATTACATTAGCCATCTAGTCTATGCTCAAAAATCATGTTCACAGTATATCCTTGCCCCTCACACTTACTCTTCCGAATCAATCATACGAATAAAATCTCACTTTTCGGTCAACGATGCTTAAGTTTAGGCCTATGGCAAACTACAGTGTGTATATCATTGATAAAACAAAACTGTTTCATTCTCATATTTGCACCACAACCACTATTTTGACATCTGATGCGCAGTTCTCGTGAATGTTCTGAGTTTGGGCATTGATCTAAGTCCTAAGATACTCGTGGTTCGGTCAAAAACTAGTCCTACCATTCGTCATCTGTTTGGCTTTGTTAAGAGTGGTCATTCGTCTTTTTCGTGTTGCTAACCTATGATTCACTGGTCTTGTGGCAGTATCTGTAGACCCAACTTTATCTGTTGAAACGCTGAGTCCATCCTGTTTTTTAAATCGGCAAAGTTTGAGGCTGAAACATTTTTTCATCACCCGAAGATGAAGGACGACTGAAAATTATAAGAATCTCGATTTTCGCCTCATAGTAAGAAGGATCTGATGCTAAGTTAGCGAAACGGTTCTAGTCGCTTTATTATACGTCTGTCGTGGTGGCATGTTTAGACAAATTCAAGTGTTGATCCGAGTTGTAAAACATTGAAATTATTGGAAATTAGTAATGATATTCGTTGTTTGTCGTTCTTTTCTTCATCCATAGGATGACAGTTGGTCTAATCAAACAGCACGTAACACCATCTCCAAAACTCTGGATTGTTTTGGTAATTTTAAACGTGGTTGGCAGCATTTGTTGGAAAGTTTGAAATCTTCCTTCCTTCTCAAATAGATTATACCATATCTTCTTGACATGATACTGACAGTGTAAATCCAAAATGAAGCGTAAGCTACATAGGACTTAATCACACTACTAAAAATGACACCAACACCATTAGCAAAACGACCTGACAGCTGCCAGGTCGACTTAGTGCTAGTGCATGGTTTCAGTAGACCTGAGGTCTAACTGATCAGTTGGTACCGAACCAACGCATTAAAACCTGAAGGTGCCACATCAACCTGGGGTGAAAGTAAAATGTGACTGGACTATTTTTCTCCGTTCTCCACCTTTCAAAGTGAACAAAAAGTCGGCAAGATCCTTCCAGATAGCGTTTGGTTTCTTGTTGCTAAAGCTCATTAATGTGAGTGTGACACTGGATGATCATACAATTTGGTCGCAAAGCACATGTTTGCTTGTACTTGGAAGTTGTCAAAGTCCGTTCATATGGCACCTTCTACAGATCTATGGATGGGTTTTCAAAGAACCGTTCAACTGAAAGATTTTAGCCGAAGTTGTCTCTAATAAATTTAGTATAGTTACCATCTCACCTGACTGCTACGATAAATCCGGTGCAATTTTCTTGTAGAAATGAATCATTTTGAAGTATATATCGGTGTACCTCCCTGCAGTCCAGCGTCTTAATTTATCCTATCAATACAGAGTATTTTGAATACTTCGTTCGGCATGATAATACGCCTGTAGGCGTCTATTTCATCAATGGCTCGCTGAGCCTACCCATTCGCTATGTCAATCGATCAATACCACATACCTCGGTTGATGGACAAAAGCTTATTTGTCTTGCACGAAACTAGCTCTCTGAAATCACCTTGTTTACTCTCTTGCGGGGCGTCATTCGGCTCCGCACGTGTGCACTTACAGTGCTGTCAGGTTTCACTCAGGTTGAAAGAAAGGCATTTTGATGCATGCAGGTAACTTCTAGAAATCTGTGTATGACTTCAACTTACGAGAACAGGTCTTTCCCCACCGTTTTACAAACAGTAAACAATTTTAATCTTGTAGGTTTATCCTTCAAGTCCAGCTTTATGCGGTCATTGCTTTTCCTGGGCCACAAGTAACCGTTTCTTAAAAATCCTTTTACAATAATTTTGTACCAGTACAACGGCTATTCGATGGGTGATGTTTCACCCTATGACCTTGAGGATCGTCCCTGTCTCGTCGCACACAGCCTAGTCTTTGGAGTTGTCACAACTTCTATCCAATTACTGTTACCACCAAACAAGTTCGACAGACTTATCGGGTGTGTGAATATGATTACAGATTAATGTCTGCATTTTACGGGGAGGCACCCATGCCTCGTGCTTGGTCTACTTGTTTTGAATTAGACCTTCCAGCGTCGAAAATTGAGTGCAGTATATGCGTGCGTTGTCGTTCTATGCGGGCCCACTTGATAGCGCAGGTTGGCTATAAAAATAAGATATTTCCATTTAATCATATGGCCAGTTACTGAAAACGGTAGCCAAAGCCTGAAAACCAGTCCGAACTGAATAAATAACATAATGAAGTGCCGTATCCGAAACAAGCCTCAGCAGAAGTTCATGGGTTAAACTTAATCCGATGGGTACAACTTTTGCTTCATTGGGGACATCTCATTCGTAACCCATTATGGTTAGAATCAGAAAGATGATTATGACAAATCAGACTTTACCCAAATTAGAATACTTTTGCGTGGTACGCAGTAATCGATCTCGCGGAATTTTTTTTCTGAAGATAGTATTTTTTTCCCAGTAAAATTTTAATAGGCTTCTATCAAAATTTACCCACGTTCAATAAGACTAATTAGCAGGTGCGACATACACAAAGATTCGTCAGCTGAGATCACGTGAATCACGCGATCTCTTTCACAGACTAACAGACGTCATGCTTCATTCCGATCAGATCAATCAACAGTTTATTAATCAGTTCACCCGCTTTGAATTTGCCACTTCTTTTGTGACTGTGTGTGTGTGTTTGTGTTAATCGGGAGATCATACATGTGCAAGTGACAGTAGTGTCATATTTTTCAAATAATTTTCATTGATATTAGAGGAATTTCCCAGACAGCCAATTTCAAGCTCACTTTCAGCGCATTTTTAAAAATACACTTGGTTGGTTATATTGAACTGACTGAGAATTGTGTTTTCGGTTGTGGAATTTACCGAAGTCATTGATCTAAGTAAAATATATCATGATTGTCTTAAGTCTTCGGTTAAAAACAAAGAGTAATCATCTTTCCATGGAACTCATGCGTCATAATGAAGAGGAATTTGGACTCAGAAATAAACAAAACCTGGTCAATAAATTTGGTTAGGTATCTGGTCAACAGTGTCTTCGTGCAGTCGTTCATATTGGACTGCACTAAAAGATAAGCAACGAGCAGTTATGACATTAACGTTTGATAATGAAAATTTCACTCACTCGAACCTTGAACAACGTCACAGCTAGGTGGGTAATTGTGTTTTATGACTGCGCACCCCTTTTTCCCAGTTCTTTGATTATCGATGCAAGACTGAAAGCTTCTAGTCGATGATGTTGTCAGTGGAAGTGATAGTAGCTGAATATAGTTTGTCTTCTAGTTTCCGGAGCTTTTGGCACATCCAACCTAGAATTCCTCCAATGTGAACTTATTTTCAGTCAACGCGTTTGGTCTACATAAACGCTCAAAAATTTCCTATATATTACAGTCATTTGGCAGTCACTGGACAATTCGCGCCGACTACCCTCCGTGACTTGCCTAAGGGTTTGGCAGCTGGATGTGTCTGTCCGTTTCCCACATAGATTGGAGGCGATCACTCATGCTATCGCAGGCTGATGGATGAATATCGCAGTGTTGGCGACTAAAAGTGTTAGCAGCCTTGGTTGTTATGCCTACATATTAAAATGACTAACCAGTCGAATGAAGTTTCGGTCTCTCGAGTTGAGGTCATCGAAATACGTCAAACTGAGAACTGTGAATCATGATAACGACCGATAAAATGAACCTGCGGGAGGAAGTGAAGCTGAACTTATTGTACTCAGTGTGAGTGTATGCGTGAACCGAAAAGATTCTTTGAACAGCCACTGTGCAGATAACGCTTGGAGACTGTTTATTGAAGATATTATTTTGCTGACGATAAAAATTAACCTAAATTTTATGATGCCAAGGTGGTAACAGCTTATCGTAGAGAGACCCGGAAACATTTGTTAACGAACCCTGTGATAAGAAACATACTGTTAAATTTCAATAGAATGCTGGGGCTGCGGCATCCATAAGGAAGAACATCATGAATGAGGCAAAATTTGGGCAGCAGCGAGGTACAAGTCAGTGTGGAGAAAAAGAACGTTCTACTGAGTGACATGAGGTCAACAACACTGGTATTAGGCGGTGAAACTGTATGCAACACCGGACTTGTTACTTTGCCGAACATGTCATTGTATAAATGGCGACTCGGCTAGAGAATTATTGCCATTCGAAGCCACAACAAATTGTGCACGTCAATAACGGTACTGGTGATCGATCAACTATACTGGCAGAACTCCGATATGATTGCATCTCCGAATGACTGAGCATATTCCTAAGTGGACTGAATGACTGACAAGTAGCTTCTTTTTGGAAATCCGTCTGGTAACTATTTTGATTGCTCTAATCGAATAGACATTTGTGAGGAAAGGATTAATATCCATAGTCTTCAGGTCATGTTCATCAATGTTCAGTTCCTCCAGCAAGTATACTATCCCACACACACCCGTCACAGTGGACTGAATGAATGATCGCTGCACACGTTTTAGCAGTTTCACAAGCCATTTGGTGACCGTCGTTGAGCTCAAGTAACCACAGATAGCATCGATCTCAGTGATACTTCGGATTTGTTGAGTTATGATAGACTACATACTTACGGCATCTGAGGTCCTCACAACGTCAGTAATGTTGCAGTTCTCTTGTCAACAAACTGTTCTTTACGAAAAATTCGGGTTTCCATTCACACTCGGTTCTAGAGCGTGCCCCTATTCTTAGTTGTTTCATAGCGTCAGGATTGTCCTCCATCTTAAGGAATTTTCTTCATTGTAGCATTGTTACCCATTCGCTCAGTAAGCACCACTTCGCAGCCTTTGTCTGATTGTATTAGCACCGGCTTTTCCTTCGATCGTAGTGTCCTAAGGGCTGCATCGTGACCATCAAATGAGAGATTTTTATCCAATAGAACTGAGATGATATTGGTGTTTCAGGTCGGCTAACGTTGCTATGTACCACCAATGATCATCTTTCGGCATGAGCGTCCCACTGGAAAAGTGGCTGTCGAGCATCTGAAACTGCCTCCGTTGTTCGATATCATAGATTCTGTTCTAAGTTGTGTGGACTTAGAGATAACAGATCAGAGCTTCAGGTTTGAGTTGCCTAGTGCTTCAAACGGCAGACTAGTAACTTACTGTTCGGCTGTTATGGGAAGGTCTATGGAGACGATTGCTTACATTGAGCATCGTTTTCTAAACAGTATCACTAAAAAAGTTGGATTAACATGATGAAGCATGTCAAGCCCAGATCAGTAGTTATGATGTGGATTGCATCACGTATTTTCGACCATCATCGGAGTATGGTCCATACCAGTTTTCGTTGTATGTGTCACACTGTTTCATACAGAACTTTGTGGACAACTGTTTCGCGTTCCGAATTAATTAACCTGTCTAACTGTCTCATCACTGAAGGTGGGTGGCGATATTTGAGGAATTGATACAGTTACTCCAGTAAACGAATATAAAACACTGGAGGTACAGTATGAATTTGAAGAGAAGCGGGCAAATTCACCCGGCATTAAACCTTATAATTTTCTGTTGTGAAATTCGGTTTTGAATCAAATTTATGTTAATGGCACGCAGATCTCAGAAACCGTAAATATCTAGTCTATCAGAACTCAACAAATCGAAAGTACCACTGAGATCAATGCTATCTGTGGTTACTCGAGCTCAACGATGGTCACCAAATGACTTGTGAAACTGTTAAAACGTGTACAGCGATCATTCATTCAGTTCACTGTGACGGGTGTATGCGGGATAGTATACTTGCTGGAGGAACTGAACGTTGATGAACATAACCTGACGACTATGGGTATTAATCCTTTCTTCACAAATAAGGTGTGATGGAAATACTTACCACTTAGGTCACTGAAAAGCTTTCAGCTGTCGGTTCATTCCCTATGGACGTAGAATGACAGTTTTTCTGTCACATACTTCGCAATCGGAATGTTTATTTTTCAAGTTACTTATTAACAGATTGGCGGTTGGCCAATGGAAAATCAACTATACTCTCTAATACCTCACCTTTAGCTAAATCTGCAATGTATCATCAAATAAATGGCTCTATCTCGTCGGTACGTGGACAATCTGTTGCTAATTCCCATCAGTTGGCGCGATGCGGAGGGTTTTCACGCAAGGATATGTCGAATATATTCTTGCACATCACTCTCACTTTAGCTTAGATGTGATCAGGACAGTATTATATCGCGACAGTCAGGTGGTGCAATCGATATTGTGTTACATGGATTCCCCCGTACTCGAACCTTACAGGTTTATGTAAGTTCAATATAAGCGTGCTCTAGTTCGAAGTTTATTTCCGCGTTTCAATAAAACATGCACTTCTGACACTTTTCACACTGAACTAGAGCACCTGTAATACGTTTTGAAATCGAATTTCTATCTACGTACATACAATTTACAACATAGCAGGCCTGACAATGCTGAAACACGAAGCGGCTAACCCAAAATAATGACGTAACAGCTCAATCGACGACTTAGAACAGTAGTTGATCAAATGGTGAATAAGGTCTCCCTCATGATGCTTTGTTTTACCAATCAAAGACCAACCTTTTCAGTTAAATGCCACAACCTACATACGACAAATCTCACTGTACTTACCAGTTTAAGTGTGGATGCCAGACTACTAACGTGTGCAGGACGGAGTGGCAAATATACACTATCGTTTCCAACTTGGGTTAGAGATGATACGAAATCGACTCCAGCAAATGGTATTCCGCAATCATTGCAGTGCAAGCTGCCGGTATTTTCAAACCCACATCAATTGTTTACGTGTGAATACATGATCACCATAGTCAGTGCGCTTAAAGTTGGTTAACTATCCAATTATCTGTGAGTGCTTCACTTCACCCAGGTTGCTGTTATTCTTGAAATAGCAGCTAATCCTTTATCATCATAGTCTTCGATCTGATACTGCCACGGTAATTGATCAATTTCATGTGAAGTGCACATACTTTAAACTACACACACGGATGGCTACGAGTAAAACTAACTTTAGGTAAACGTATTATCTTATTGCTCAAAGTAACAGTGGTATATTTAACAAAAAGAATTGGAGAAGGAGAACCATTTTTTTACACAGAACAACGTACAGAAAGTTCTATGAAATTTTATTCTGTCATAAGCGAGTCAACGTATTTGGATTTGTGTTGGAACAGACTGCGGAAATTTGACCGTCTTGACAGTTCGGGCAAATCATTGAACAGTGTGGGTAAACAAAATATTGTAGTGTGACTGACGTTTAGCAGCATCCCGCCTGCGTGCATGTGCTCTTGAATTGTTGTGGATGTTACACTATAAGAAACGATGAGCTGGGAGAATAATGTAGCTGTATGAAGGCCAGGACCAATAGTTAGTGATTATGAGACCAGACGAGTGAACTGGTTACATAGTCAGAAGAAAGAAAATTTGTCGTAAAACGTATTGCAGTACTGTATTCTGAAAACCATATTCTTCTATCACTGCTAACAACGCATCGCTGCAGTCTAAAATACATGTGTGACATTCCATCATTGGCTGTGTTGCTATTCCTGTCAGCGCTGTAGATGTGAATTGATTTTGCTTTGAGCTGAAGGTCAATGAACGAAATCGAAACATAGGTATCTATTCTATCATTTCAGCATTCTTGAGAGCTTCTTCACGTGACTTATATAGGGTTGTTCTAATAAAAACATTTTCACTTCAACCTGCTCGACTTCAGTGGCAAAAGCGATAAGTTATCTGCTGCTACTATTGGTCATTAATCACGTCAGCGTTAACACCAACTCTCACAATTTAACCTTGAGATTTTCATATTGCTATTAATAGTAGTAACAAAGACATGACTATTCCATTGCATTCAAAACAACATCGACTTGCTACTACCAAACTTACTGACTTCGCCTCTTTTTGCTACGTCTGTTTATATCAGATAGATTGTATCGATATCATCATAATAGCTAATGAGAAGTAAACAGAAAAATTCCATGCACAAAATGATTTAAGTTGTACTACTCGGTCTTTCAAATTCCCTCAGGAAATCATTGTGTTAATATATTGGAGTGTTGATTATTAGTGAAGGGTTGAGTTGAGCTAACAGCACCATCATTCACGGTTGGTAGTAATATTGCGTTTCACGAGGTTTCTCAGCCGATGTGTTTCAAAGCGAAGTGTCTGACTTGTGCAATGTTCTGGTTTGAGTTCGTCCACTCCAGTTTAACCACAAGATTCATCTTTGTCATTTCCAGTGACCCTGAAGAAGAAACGCTTAGATCGACAGTTATCTGGAGGAAAGCTCAAATGGATAACGGTAACAGAATCGTAGTGTCGTGTCTATGACACGCAGCAAGCATCAAACATCAGACATTGAACAACACTTTTTAGAGCACATTGTCCGATAATACGGACGTTCGAAACGCCAAAGTTTACTAGTTGTCTTGACTTTTGATACAATCACTAGTCAACGGCACGGGAAATTAGGGGGGTGGAACGGAAGTAAGAGGTTGTGTTAGATGAATAACGTCAATTTCAGGAGATCGATAACTTCCGATACTTCCCAATCGTTTATGCCACAAAAGGAGGTTGATTTGAGGGATAATACCCCAAGACCCTGACCCTAAAGTCTACTCCGCGAGAAAACACGTTACAGAAATTTCTTGCGGTACTCTACCCGCAGCCAATGACTCAACAGTCTGACGCACTTAGCAGTGAAATGCTTGCCCAGTGAGAGACCGCAGTGAGCACGTTGTTAATGTCTGATTCTGAGCACTGCCGCGCGCAGTCGATGTATTCGAATTTACGTCAATCTTTTAGATTATACCGGAGGTTTTTCTGTTCTATTTAATAATAAGCTGGTGGTCACGGTCAGCCGTTGGTTGATTGGAGTGTTCTCTGTTTGACAGTACCTTTTCTAGCCCTCTAATTTGGCAAGTATCGGTTTAGACTCGTTGGCAGCTTAAAATAACTAGTTTTGTACCAGTCACAAGAAATAATTACATAGCTGCTTGCACACTTACTCAGCTGTAAAACTTACTGATGATGGACAGTGAACCATTCAATCTAACAATTCAACATTATTTCTTTAACCTCGTTGATTTCAGAACATTTAAGCTATACGAAATATGTTCATGTGTTCAAACTCATGAATAATCCTATGAAACATTTGCACATATTGATCTTCTGTACTACAAAATTATGTCAAGTTCCTAAGAGTAAAGAGACATAGGTTCATGGCCAATATCTCGTTCATCTAATTTGGTTAGTTGATTGATGTCAAACCTACACAGAGTACTCACGTTAGTAAGGCTTACAATGATGATCTGTCATCTTTTAACCTCATACAGAGTGTGCTTACCTGAAGTGTGTTTGGAGTGAACGGAATTGTAACTGTCACTTTGGATAAACCATCATGGCGTCGTTCTTTCAGATTGAGTAATACTTTGGAGTTACCGATGAATGTCATTGTGCTTATCTCACGCACACACACACAGCACACAATAGAACTTGAGCACTTCTAATAATGGTGTCAACAATATTCATTCAAAATGGTGAAAATGTCGAGTTAAGATTAAAGACTGTTGACGATCGATTTTCTCGATTATTGAGAAAGCGGCAGTATATGTTCGAGATATGCGCAGTGGTTTAGAGTTAAGTAGTATTAACGTAGAGTTTTGAGTAAAAAGCACTTTTGAAACGAATACTTTTCCAGAGTTGCCTGGCGACCTACATGATAGTTATTTCAGAAAAATATCTTATCCGTCCGCAGTAATAACACTTATTTCAGAGACACGACAAAACCTTTGCACTCTTGCACCTGTTCACCATAATCGGCTGATCAGAACAGACCGTGCTTGCTTTAATAAGTAGAGGTCGACTTATTTTTTCTTTGTGCGGTTGAATCATCAGTGCATTTTTTTTCATCCCATTTAACCTTTCTTGTGGTTTACTTCGTTAGGAAATACTAAGCATTTCTGTGACGATTTCGAATCGACATAAAACTGGTGTTCGTTTGAGGCGACTGTGTCATCTATTCACACATGGTCAGAATAAATTAAACCTCATAATGTCCACAAATTTGTGTAGTCATCATTCATGTCGTTCAACAATTTCAGACAGTCTTACAATGTTGGTATTGATAACATTAGCTTACTGTCCAGTCTATCAAGATGTCACATGCTGGCAGATATTATGAACTTTAAGCAGCCAGCTAAAATATTCTCATTACTCAACCTTTAATAAATAGTTCACTTTACATCATTTCAACGCACAAAACAGATAAATTAATTTGGTATAATCTGTGATTCATAGCCATGCGGTAACCAGACAGATACTAAAATTAGAGTACAAAATCCAGGTACACATCAACGAAAACATTACGTAGCTTAAAAATGGTACATAAAGTAGATTCACGTACATGGATCAATGATTGATTTTAGGTGGGGTTCACACTGTAACGGTTGAAATAACAGTAGTCATTCTCACCTACTTACTAGCCCTTAACCTACGACTACAGTTCATCATACTACGGACTACAGATCTGTCAGTTGGAAATAGAAACAGTAAATGGACAACAATATGAAACATAGTGAACTGACTATGTCGGCTACTTCAAAGTCAGTTGTTTCTGTCGTATATTCTAAGTGACCGAACAGTAGCTGCATGGGTAGCATAACATTTGAATCCACACTGAAAAAATTTAGAGATTTGACACAGTGAAGGTGATAATGAGCCATAATGAGACATAGTGTATATTGTATCAGGTCAATAAAAGTTTTGGTAATTAAGAGGAAACATCTCCGACATTCACTAGGGTATTCATAATGGAAAGAAGAAAGTGACCTGTTCTTCGATACTTCCCTACAGTCATCCTCATCATCCTCACCATCATCACTATAGACAGCAATACATTACTGGCTTTCACTTGTGTTTAACTGCCGCACAACCATGAAGATAGAAGAAAACATAAGTGAGAGAGGAAGGGACTTAAATACTGAAAGTAATTAGGTACATATTCAAACACTGAACATTAATGTACCTATATCTTAAAGACAAACAACCGAGATGTAAATGGAAGTAAGGCGTCATCAGCAAGAAAGCTTCCTCCTAGCTTTCCCTGTTCCGCATCATTAAATAAATTCATTTCACAGAAAATTCAGACAAACAGCAACATTCACGTCAATGAGCTCGATTAACTGCTATCTCACCTAACGTCTTTCGCTACCGACTATGTGAGTCGCAAGGGCCTCAGTCCGGAAGACTAGCCCGACCTACAGTGTCCAGCCCTTTAGTGTATTATTCATTCAACCAAACAAACCTCACTGTGATGAGTGAGAAAACGATGATGTCAAAATTGTTTACAAGCAGCCCGTTTCACGATCGAGAGAGTGTCGTGGACATACCGTCCCAAAATTCGTAGAAAGCAGATGAGGTCATTCATACCCCGTACTTTCGGATAGCCGAGAAAAAGGTTGGCTACTGCAGGTGCAACAGGGAAACCCGTAGCTACACCATTAATTTGCCCATACAATCTTCTATCAACTGTGAAAATACTTGAATGAAAGCTAAGTTCAAAACCAAATGCCATTGTGGAAGACAACAATTTAGTGCGTGTACTAACGGAGTCATCCTTTTCTGTTATATATTTAGCAAAATCAATACAACTTTTGTCTTTGCAGTAGATAGGTAACCACAAAACTAAAGTTGCGAGTGAACCACCTCAGACGCCCAAGTTTTTCATTGGTACCCAGGGAAAACCTTGTTAATCCGCGCTTTGATCACACTCAAAATCACATTAGTTCCTTGCACATTCATTTATTCACAAGGTTCCGTACCCAAGCCCTCCGGCACGTTCTTTCGGCAGTCCTCATGAATAATTTTTGTTTCGAAGTGGTTTTTCTCGGCTATAATTATGTGAATCAACTAAACGTTCCTGGTATTACTAAGAGCACCTTGTTCCGCGTTGTTTAGGTTTGAGACAACTCATTGTTGTTATTGAAAAATATTCACATTTCTGAATCTTGCACTGTCTGCAACGTCTGCAAGTAGCTTGCTTAGAACAGGCCTAATTATGGGAAATGTGTTCATTAGCTCCAGCTGCTTTCACTGGACACTGAAATTAAGTCCGACCTTCTGACAGAGTTGCCCCGATGGTAGATTTCCGAAAACTGTCCTGTTACTCAACCTCGAGCGGAAGAAGCACGACTCAATCTTCCGAGCAGTTTGTTAAACCTTCTTTCTTAATGTTCGCATGCGTTGATAGAAAAATTTAGTTCACTGTGGCTGATCAGTTCCATGACAGATGTCCGAATATCCTCAGACAATACACAAAGAATTGGTCAATGGTGAATTGTCGGAAATAGTCGCGAGCTTTCTTTGCGGCACGTTTTCGTAGGAGGTTGTCATCCGGCTAGGTGATCAACAGAGAAGGTGGTCTGTGGCTCGGTCAACGTGATTCTGTTGTTGATCAGTTACCCATCTCGTAGGGGTACTTGATCGCTAAGATAATTTCGTGGACTCCATGTGAAGCAATAGGTCAGATGGGTGTCAGAGGATAAATATGAAATTTCCGAGATCCCAGCGTGGCTTAGTAACTCAGCTAGTGAGACTCTTGCCGCGTTTGAGTACACTGGTTCTGCCATTGATTCAAATACATTCACAGTCTTGCTTTTTCATAATGAAGTTTTTTTTCTTCAATTTTATAGAGTTGTGAAATATCCTCGTCACATTTAGCACGAATACATTTAAACACTGTGAATGGCATGACCGAACTGTTTTGAATAAACCGACTGAGAAAAAACAAAATGTTTTGAGCAAGTTCTGATACTTCGTGTGTCCGGCCTCAGGTAAAACATGACGCTGAAAGTTTTTGATAATCCAGGCCAAATCTGATGTGCACATTGTACAAGCGAGGGAGATTTTGAAAATCTCATCACAAAAACAGACTAATGATTGTGCGCCGAGTTAAGCAAACAACGAACAATTTAGATAAAAATTGAACAAGAAATTAAGAAAACAACAAAGCAATAAAAGTAAGGAAAATAAAACAAAACAAACTACCATGACCCTATTTTTGAAAAAAAGATGGACTTGAATCGTCTCGTGTCATGAACAAAAGCTTGCTTGTGCTTAATGTACTAGTCGGTTCATCCCTATCCGCAGGTTGTGAGTACGTTGATAGTCTTTGTAATGATAGACGGATAGCACATTGGTATCTGCATTCATTATATCACGATATGTAAACATCACCACAATTACGGTTCCTTTGCGTACAGTGCCTCGAATGAAACATTGTACGGTGCAGCTGGCTGACTGAACATCCTTATGTCAGCTTAGTTTGCTTTTCCGGCGACGCCGAATAGTGAATTAATGGTGTGTTGCGGAATGACCTCCTCTTGCTTTCACTGGTTGAATTGGGAAACAGAATGCGTTTCATTCTTCCATCATCGTGGCCATCGTACCAATCTGGGCATTTCTAACACTGGATACTCATCGGTTCAACGGTTGCTTTTGCCATCTGCCATTCAAGACGTTACCATATACCGTCATGACGGCAAATAAGTGCTGGAAAATAGTATATTTCTATGAAGTCTGTGATCGTTTACCATTCAGTTTTTTATTGTTGACCGGATGATCTCCGATAAACATGTTTGGGAATAGTTATAAATAGGTTAATTGTGACTGGCGCAGGATCTTTGCAACATTCAGACGCGCTCATTATTATCGTGATATGCAGTTCGCGGATGTTGTGCTGTCGTACGATCACGTAACTGGTAAAATGGTACGAACTACTTCTTGGATGAGTGCACGTCATGACACCGCTTGCACCCAGCTGTAATCAGGCGTTTGCTATAGCTTACTCGTGAGTAGCACACGGGTGGGGCAGATAACCTCTGTTTTCGAAGACTGAGCCACCGTTGTGAGGTTCGAGGACTTTCCACCAGATAGCTTCGTCAGAATTAACCAGCACCCTGAAGTCACAAAGAAGAAACAATCGGTTAGGTTGTGGTGTCCAGCGGATCATAGCAAAAAGCTGATCTTAGGGACGGTTCTATGTAGCATCTACAAGATGCCCGCTTGGACCACTGACATCGAGAAAAGTCAAGAATTTACAATCTTTGACACACAAGTTCATGGGTCTGGTTCGGATGGTTTATGTTATCAATTTTGCTCGTCGTCAAGTGGTCGACGTGACCAAAAAGCACGGAACAAATATTACGTTCTCAAGGACCTACAACCGGTTAACTGATGTTGTGCAAGACGAAATCATCTTCTGCTTCCGTAGCTTAACTTGGTTTGCACGCAGTGTCTTACTCAATTTTGCGACATCGATGTCGTAACGGCTGATTTCCGTAGCCATCGGCGTGACGCGATGTTCCCGTCGTTTTTTGCCACATCGATCCAAAGGTATACGTACACTCCTGGTTCCGACGAACACCACAAGGTTGGATGTTGCACGGATCATGGGCTGATCAGGCCCAAATTATCCACTCATTTTTGTTTACCCGTTCATTGTATATTCTACAGCAAACGCTGAATGTTAAACGACTGTATACCCAAAAGACGATTATCATATTTCTGCGTGTACTTGCAGTTAATGGAAAAGGCATTCTTGTATCCACTACCCCTGACGGTCTGTAACAACATCTCAAAGAATAGTGCACGATAGCCATCAACGACACAATCGATATTCAACGCCCTAAGCTCTCGGGCTGGTTCTATGATATACACACGCACGTGTACACGAAAATCCATCATCTTGCACTAGTGATGTGGGGTCAATTTCACTGTACACTAATTGTACACAACATAAGCAACAAGCGTGAAACGTCGGCGTAGGTCTCGCACTTCACTAAGTAAGACTGCTCGCCTGCATAGCCTAGTGTTGCGCCTACTCTAGTTTCTAGTACCGTGAGTTTTACTTGATTAAGTAAGGGGCAAATCAAATAAATAGCTTAAAATGGACTTGTTTCAAACACGTTCAATTTACCGAAGTTTCCAACGGTGTGCTTGGAAAATTGACTGAATGTCTTCAATTTCTTCGCTTAAGATGATGCAGCAATAATTCATTTGAACAGAACTGTTTAGTTCAAAATTCTGGAGGGGTGATGAACTGTTTTAAATAATTCACTTCGTTAAGATGAATCACACAATCGATTCGGCAACCATTTGCCACGTGATCACATAGACAACTATGTGCTGAAGCAGCAGCTGATTTGTCGGATATGTGCTTCTATCAGATCTGTGTGACTTGCAAATGGATTGCGTTTTGGTGTACATTAAAAATAACTGCGTTTTAGCAAACAGTCCACAATCGTTTTATTGCAACTGAGAAAATTCCACTAGGCGACTAATTCCTAGATTTAGAATTCAGCAGTCAATTATTTAGACAATCACAGTCAGACAGCTATGATCAGCCAAAGTGCATGTCAGATGAGAGGCACAGAACTACGTTTTGGAATATATTGGTAAAAGTTGACTGTATTTCTTCCTACTGCTTATCCGTTTGTTTTCGATATTTTTTCTGAAGCACACAGGGTATGTCGACGTGCCTGATCAGACAAAAGATCCATGAAGTAACAAATGGACATTGGAATCGAAATAATTGATCCCAGTTGGACCAGACCTTAGGTATTGGACACAACACTCCTCTTCACAGTCGAACGGTAATGTTGGACTCTAGTGATCAATAGTGATTTCGTGACCACGAGGATCGTAGTAGCTGAACTCACTTACCATGAAAACATAAGTTATATAATCTGATTGCGATTGATTCAGAATGCCTTGGAAAGGTTGACATGTATGTAAACAACACTGACTATTTTAAGAAGGACTACTCAATGGCTGGTTTCAGAAAAATGCGGTAATAACACTTGTGACTCACTGTCTGATGATCCAGCTTACGATAGTTGCCTTTTATCGATAAGCGTCTAGTCGATCAACATAGTTGCCGGTACAACAGCAAAACAGCCAAGAGTGCGCTAATAACAGTGACTGTGTGTTGTTTGATAGCCTACGTTTCCGGTTTGATTTTGCCGTCGACATTAAGGTAAGCTAGTCTGGAAAATGTTGCATTTGAAAACGCAGATCCAAGTGGTCAGCAAATACAAATTTCAAAGCATTCAGCCGTACTATTCCCCCTAAGTTGGATGTGCTTTATTTTGGCGATCATGTTTAAAATTGTGAAATATTTGAGTTCCATGTTGTTGATGTGATATCACATAGCACAACTAAATGTGTAGAATGGTCCACACTTCTAATCATCTTTATATTAGAACATATGACATATGCAATATTCGTCAAACATTCTTAACTCAGGAGTAGACTGGAATGTGTTGGAATCTGAATCCTGTATATAAAATTGTCACTACATGGTAGATCATGAGAGTTGCCGTACTCAGTTATTCCCCCACACCGCCGATGAAACAGCTCCTGTTTCAATCTAGGTATTTCGTTAAGCGATGGGTTTTAGGTAGCACTTAATTACGGTGAAGCATTTTGTGCGTCAAAATTAATCAGCGGTAAAAATGATTTTATTCTCATTACGGTAAGCCTTGTCTGTTCGTTCAGCGTCATTCCTAAATGTGCACAGCGCTTAGCTATTCCCATACAAAGCGCAGGTATCGAATGCATTCGTCTGGAAATGTTGTTTTCTATAAAGACCATTACTAGAATAAACACATAAAACTGAGTTCATGTGGTCAACCAGTTCAGAGTCAGAGAGCGATTCAGCTGCCAATGAAACAAACATTCCTGGCTAGTTACAAGACTAGGGGTTTCCCGAAGTAAGTCCGAAATTTTGGGGTGTAGTGTTTGAGTTTTCAAGTGTGTGCTGAAGAAATTCGATGGTTCCACACGTGACTAATGTTCATCAGCGCTCTACTGCCAGTCGGATTGCCTGTACTCAACGGATCTAAAGGAAAATATTGGTTATATTGACTGAATGTTCCGAATCAATCAATTTTTCTAATATCATTTATATGATTGAATTGTTCATTGAAATATTGAGTCTAACTAGATGGTGCACACTTTTCTCTTACTTCCATTCGGATTCACGATGATAGTCAACTCAGGGATTTCCCAAACCGAACTGTTCACTCTAGTGTATCATTAGTATATGTACACAGTTCGTTAACATCAGACTTTGGTTGGATGCTAGACAGTTCCATGGTGCGTAATTAGCGTAACTAGGTTTATTTTTGGTCACGTCGTTAAGCTTACTATCCCGTCATGTTTAGCTGTGCCTAGACCTGAGTTGGATTCCGTAATTTAACCCGTATGTGGCACACAATTTGGCAGATACTGCTGTTGCACTGCCACATATCTGAAAATCAATATAGGCACATGAAGCCAATCGGCACGGAAACATCACGAATGAGAGATGCACCAAAAATACACAAAGATGGAACACTCCTGCGACCAATTTTGTGTATGAACAATTCAGCATATCATAAAGTTGCTCGATGGTTGGTTGAAATTTTGGACCCCATTCGCAAACTGTTATCTCCCCATTGCCTAAAGGATTTTTTTGAACTAGCTGAGACATTAGATCACGTATCGGCGAGTTCACAAACTATGTATTCTATTGACGTTGATTCCCTTTTTACTAACGTTCCTGTTCATAAGACAGTTGAGTTTTTATGTGATTCTATTTCCAGCCAAAACTGTGATATAGGTATTTCACTTGAACATTTTAAGGATCTTATTTTATTGTGTACAGAAAATATCAGGTTTAATTTTGAAGGGCTTTCTTATAGACAAGTAGACGGAGTGGCTATGGGTAGTCCGTTAGGCCCAACACTAGCCGATATCTTCCTAGGAATGATTGAACGGCAAGTCTCTGATAATATTGCCAAAACCTTATTGTACAAGCGGTATGTTGATAATATTTTGATTTTTACGGATACTGATCATTTTGATTTATTTTTTAATTTTTTATTTCTATTCATCCGAACCTATCATTTTTTCACGAAAAGGAATCAAACGACAGTTTAGCATTCTTAGATGTACTCATCATTAGGTGTGGGGAGGGAAAATTACAGCGATCGATTCATCGCAAAGCAACATGGGGCGGACAATATCTCCAGTTCTTCAGCTATGTCCCGATAGCATACAAGCGGGGTTTGATCAAAATTATTTCATAGGGCCAGTCGTATTTGCACTCCTGATAAGCTGCAAAGTGAACAAGAAATGCTGAGGAAAACGCTGCTGGTAAACGGATATCCTGAAACGTTCACAGATATTCCCAGCAGGGCGTCCAAATGCAATGGACCAGTGCAAACAGCTCAAAAGAAAGATATACTTCCATTTTTGCAATTCAAAGGCGATCATCTGGCAAACGACATGAAGCACAAACTGAAGTGTGCCTTATCCCGTACGTATGCGGCTGCCCAATTACGTTTACTTCAAATCACCAAAGGAGCCGTTCTACACAATCGCGAACGGAGTCTGTCTGACCATTCTGTCTCTCACGTTGTCTATCAGTTCACTTGTAATTGCGATGACGTTTACATAGGCGGAACAGACCGAACACGTCCCAAACTGGTTAAAACAGCGCATGATACAACAACCGGAAACCGGTGAATCTGTTACTCGGAGCCCCGCATCATCGATTGCCAGACACCTCATGATAACAGGTCACCAGGTGGTCCCACTTAACTCTTTCGAAATATTGTTACGACATCAGAACCCGAAACTACTGGCCTTTTACGAAGCCATGCTGATTAGAGCTCACCAGCCGGCGCTATGTGCACAAAAGTGGGTGAAGCAACCTATAGGGTTGCCGTGGTGGTGATGACATAATACGGGGTGTGATTGTATGCGTGTCCATACCCTCTCTATCTCTAATTGTCTGTCATATATAACGTGCATGTTTTACGTTTGCGACTTATAAAAGTAAACGAAATGTTAACATATCGCAACATATGTCTTCTTTCTGCGCTGATGAAACGGTTTGTAGAAGAGGGTAAGAAACGATGGGCCCTAAGACGGCGTTCAACTGCGTGGACGCCGGTAAAGTTAGGACTTGCCCTGAGAGAAAAGCATTGTTCTGTTTACGATGTCCAACTGGGTTCCTATTAATACGGTCGAATGAAACTGTTAAGTTGTTTATTTAAATGGCACCAAGTTTGCACATTAACCGTGGTAGATCTCGTCACCCCAATGAGGTATGGTCGGTTGAAAGACTCTGTCCATTCCACTGTTTGTCGTCGACTTAAAACTGAATCCCACTTTTGATATGTCAATGAACATAGCACACTGATGTACACACCGTTAACAGGCTTGTATGCTAGCTAGCGGCCTTATTTGTGCAACGAAGTTATTGGAATAATCTTCCTTTCACGCACTTCTCGACCTTTAGCAGTTCAAACAGTGAGTTCCTTGGTATTTTTGGTGAGGATGACTTCGGAAAAACTTTAGTTCACACTTCCATCCATTGAAAATTGAAAAACTATCAGAAGTTTAAGCTGAACTGAACTTTTCTGCTTCATAAAAATGGTATTTTTAAAGCTATCAAACTTAAAGCCGCAAATACTAAGTACCATTTACTCGGTTAATTAAATCGATGGGGGAAAATGTTACCTGTCATTGATATCTCTTTCAGTTGCAACGGTAGTATACCTAGGCGCTCAACTACTTAGGACTAGAGTACAACGAGGTCACAATAGTGAATATCACGGATTGGGTTGTGCATACACAAAGCTTGGAAAAGCACAATAATTTTCCATGGTAATATTACTGGTTTAATCTTTGAACGGCAAAAATGACCCGCTATGACTGCACAACGACATACTAAAAACATTAACTTCACCGGTTCGATGATTCGTATCCAAACTGATTTGCTAATCTGTTTAGTGTCACTGTGTTTATTAATCGTTAGGCTTAGTAGTCAGTCATCCGCTGGTTTAAGTTCAGTTTCTCTTTGCTTATAGGCACGTTATCTCAACAGAAAGTGAGGTGGTGAGTAATCGACAAAATGATCCGCTACATTACTCTTCCGTAGAGACGTTCATTATTATGCATCACTGCAACGCGGATGGTGTTCAAGTTTTTGTAGACTTGTAGTATTTTCACATTGACGCTTTGAATCAATAGTGGATGCTATTACCTGTCTGTTTGTATCTCCTTATGTTAACACTGTCAAAAGTGTAGAACTGCAAAGTTGTGTTTTTTAATAGCACCAAAACGTTAACTTACGTAAACCGGAAAGCAGTGCGGCAAAGATTAAAGCCTTATGATAACCAGATGAGTTTACTCAATTTACTAAGTGATAATTTGATCACTGGGACTCAATGGACATGTTGCAATAACGTTGAATCTTCTTCTACTTATGCCAATGATTTTGGCTTGAGTATCACTCTGTCTAAAACATCCGACTATGTAGTACTGCCTTGAACGGTTGACTAAAACTTGTAACCTGTCGATGAAGGTATCAAAATATGTAAACATTTTATGCCAACTTAAGATTTAATTGAATCCCCAATATGTGTTCGTCCCTCTACATCATAATGGTCACAAGAAGTTTGGGAGAAGCCTTTTTATTGGGTTCAGTTTCAAACATTTCCTACCTTCGTCATCCCAGTCCAGTATTTGCTATTTCCTGCAAGCTTTCTCATCGATTCTATTGTTTTCTTGTAATTTTCCAAGATCTTTTAATGCTATTGATTAGATGTATAAAATCTCTTGGCCGTTTTTATGGCATTCTCAGTCACATTCGTCATAGTTGTTGTTGGAACTTATTCAAAAATAAACGAGAGGTTTGGTAATGATAACAGTCTCCATTCTCAGATCTATCTAAATAATTTAGCAAAATCCGCAAACAAGCTGCATATGCTCATACTCAGTTCTACTGTTCTTCAAACTTTCAGTGAATCTGTTTCTCGGAATCTCACTGATTGATCGAGGGTATAGATTTACAAAGGATTTTGTTAACTAGTTACACATTCAAATCTTTATGGTCTTATGGCTGGATTTCTATTTCACACATTCTACTTGACGCTTTCTGTTTTTTTACGACTGCTAAACACATGACCAACATGATCTGACTCAACCACAATCACAGCAAAGTAAATTTTCGATAGAAAACCACGTGTTCCAGTAAGCAATAAAATGTTTTTGTTCTAAAATAGAACATAACTTTTGACCCAGACCAATGGCTATATGAAGAGGGCACCTAGTTCTTTAAACCATGTGTTCAATCTATGTTTGCTCTGAATGGAGGGCAGTATTTCAAGGTAGCCTTCAATGAGAGTAAGTCTTTTCAATAAATCATCATGTTACGTGTTGTCTGCTGGAATACCTTTGACAATTATGCTGTTTCTGAGATGCAATGTTGGTTGATTGCCACTGTGTGTTTGTCTCTCTGTTACCGATAATGGTTTGTGAACGATGCCTGTAAGCATGGATAAATTTATGGACTGGACACTTTCCGTATCTTCGTGATAGACGGAACGATGATACATCTTCCGCAGAAAATAGTCAGGCTGGAATGCAAATTATTGAAACAGTTTATCGGAGATTATCATCTGTAAACATCAGAATATCACCTACGTAAGGTGTATAGAGATCGTGCTCTGCTGTGTGACAGTTACCCTCCTTCCATTTGTATAACATTTTTGGTCCAAGGCTGCACAATGCTACACGGTCAGTTTAGCCGTAGGTATGTTATACAATGTTGTATAGAATATTTGCTACACACAGTATGACATGTCCTAACGACATTCAAATGGGGACATGTAGAAGGATGTTCAGCTGTGCTGAATTCACAATACTAACAGTTTCACATGCATTCGTAACTAATGAGTAGTTTGGCACATTTATAAATTTAGATGAGACCCAATTGTGAAAAGTCAGGGTTTCGGCTGCATTCGAACCAGCGACAGAAACACCGTGCCTCAACGCGGCAAGCGCTCTACCAGCTGAGCTACGAAGCCACGCCAGGAGCTCGGAAATTTCACATTTGGACTCGGTTACTCACCCGTCTCACTGTCTCATATAGAATCCACCAAATGATCCAGGGGATCGACTGCCCTGGCAGGATTTCTCAAACGGTTCACGCTAGAATCCACCAACGCGACTGTTGAGCATAGAATTTGTATTACTAATAAGCAGTGTGGCAGATTTATGAATTTAGATGAGACCCAACTGTGAAAAGTCAGGGCTTCGGCTGCATTCGAACCAGCGACATAAACACCATGCCTCAATACGGCAAGCACTCTACCAGCTGAGCTACGAAGCCAAGCCATTCGTAATTAATGGACCAGCGTCAGTGAAGTACCCTCTTGTGAATTCACTGAGATTCTCTCTCTCGTTGCGATGACCGTCAGCGATTTTGAAGTTGCTGAGTTTGAAATTTAAATGAAGGCACGTTTGCACACCTCCAACATGCGTTACTTTCAGACATGCCTTAACGATGCGCCTTTAAACAACACAGTGGATAAAACGGCTGTCTGACACACGTTCTTGATGCGTGTGTGTGTGTGAACAGGTGTACATTTCATGTCCCGAGTTCACTTGTCTAAAAATATAGTAACCAGATGTCGAAACGCATTGTAGCATCTGCCTGGACAACCAAAAGTTAGAGAGTACGATGCACCGGGAAGAATGAAAACTGTTTTTAATTTTTGACTTTAGCAATGACAATAATCCACGCCTTCCCAAAATGGTTTAGAAGTCAATCAGAAATAGTATAAAATACTGTGGCTGTTTGATTAGTAATACTTGTTATACGTAAAGTAATAAGTATGTCCGATGGCATCAACTAGGGTTAATTCCAAGTGATGGCAAAGATGTTCTCTTTGCTGAGGTGGTTATAAAGCTTTGAACATCATTCTGTCTCTCAGATAAGTAAGACTATCTGATGCATGTACATACACCTTAATTCGTAATATATCGCACACCTAAGATACTCAAAATATAATACATTCGAGGATATTTTGCTTTGAGGTTAAGCATTATGGGGAATGTTAATAAGTAATGTCTGTTTTAATGGAAAACGTTGTCTGAATAAAATAAAATGGTAATTTTAATACAGCGTTATCATAATAATTGGAGGTTGTTTTCAAACGCTATGACGAGTGAATAATTTCTAGGTTTAAAACAACTGTGTTATTCATTTCATCTGTGCTCGTAAAAGCTCACCATCAGTCATAACATGTATGAGCACAATGTCGGCCCAAAATGGGATTAACTATCGTTTGTCAGAGTACCAGCTATACGATCACAGGAAGTTCAGATACTGTTAGACGAAGCAACACCAGGTATTGTTTCGCGATTACAACGTGTGAATAAACCATACATATGTTTATTTTAAGTCCTAATAAACTGATATATTTGACACAGTAATACGTGTATAGAGTCTGAAATCCTGAACCATATAAGTTGCTTTTTTACTTACAGCAAACTAAATCGACCCTATTAAGATGGTAATATTGAGTATATTTCTGTTCTGTATTCAGTCACACATTGACGTTTACAAAAATTCGGTTCCAATCACGTAGATTACCTACAGCGTTCATTTTCCAGTTTGATAATAAAACCCCTCTCGTTCGACAAAAGTTGCTTACACTACATACAGTAAATTGCTGGAAAATGTGTAAATGACGCACTCATTCGTCAACAGTCTCCACGAATCATGGGGTTTATTGTTGTCAACAAAGTTGGTTTGATCGCGCTGAATTTCTATTTCACCAGAACGAAGACACACAAACTGCGATATCCTTCAGCTTCTGCACGTGCCAGTAGACATCGTTCTCCAACAGAACACACTAACGGTCCTGGCTTGTTATATGACTGCCAGTTACCCCCGAAATCCGGATGGTGTAACCTTCGCTGATCCAACAGACAACTCAAATCAAGGGCAACACATCAGGTCAGAAATAACTTAACAACCGCCAGATTGCCATATGAGACACTGGTTTATACAGTGTTCTGTCTTGTGTGCTTATTCACCACGGTAAGCACAGACAACCTCTACGACAAGTGCACAAGCTTTCTGTTTGTGAGCTATGTAGTGGGGTTACAGATCTGTCCCGCATATATTCCAAGTCGTGTATGGTGTTTCTTCGTCTTATGACATTGCTCATGAGTCATGTTGTCCTATTCAATAAAGGACGTGCTCGACGCACAACCGGGTTCAAGTCGCTTTCCTAACATCCTATGTCAGCTTCCGTAATGGAATGTAAGGGCTAGTCCGGTGTTTGCCTTTTATCCATTCAATACTGGGGGTATGTCATACACTTCCACATCCAACCGGTGACCAATATGCCTGCATGTTCTGCGACTGGTTTGTGCCTTTCGCACTGTTAAGTTTATGTAACCGGCTGAATATTGTATAAGCCATGATAGAGAATCTGATCACGGGGCCATAATGCATTTCATTTCACCCGTACACCCAACAGCAACACTGAACCTACTTGAGTTTATAATAATTAAATCTCCCGGGTGATTCATATCAGCTTACCGCACCCAATGACGGGAGAATGTCCTTGTTTAGCCTTCTTGCGCAGTGCGTCAGCTAGTAGGGCAGAACTAGACCACGGGTACTTAATATGAACTTTGACGCGTCGTTGTAACACAAACATTGAAAGTGACATCCAATAACATCAATACCCTTTGGGTCAACGGTGCATGCGTCAGTAGCCACTGTCAGGCCATACGTTCTAAATCATCTCAATCGAGAACTCAAAATGAAATCGTCAGAAAGCGAACAAACATGGCCAAAGACCTCATGAATTCCGATATACCACAACTTAGTAAGTCTGATGGTGAGCGGTCAGCCAGACATATTTTGTTTGTTTGTACTCGTCTGGAAGTTACTGCCATGTAAACAGTGCCGATACTCGGCTTTTCCATACTTACACTGTCGTCCGTCTTTTTCAGCGTACCGACACCCAAGGAACGAGATGGGTTTTGTGTTCATCGGCCTGTCTGATAAAATGTAGTAATATGTTGTGATTTCGACAGCATTACGTTCGTCCAGATCGTTATACCCACACAACATTTTGAGTAACGACAGTCGAACCATTTTTACGCCTGCTACAGATACCTCTCCGCTTTCGTTTCAAACATACATGGATAAATCTGAAACTTGGTAAATCATATTCACCTTTCATGAAATTAAGTTATTTCCACTTCTGCATGTTCCGAACTAACAATTCAATACCTTGAACGATTCAACTTGTAATAGGCCAGTAAAATACACCTAATTGTAGCATATACACACTCCACAGCCGTGCGAGACACAGGGTCTTGAGTTAAGCGTGATTTCGGAAGTCTCATTTGAATATCAGTTCTGTTGCCGATTGTTGAATGCTTTTCCATGATTAGACGTGTTTATTCACATCGTCCCCCAGCTTAAGTTCGTGGCTTATTTACCGAACCCGGATACATGCCCTATTGTGTGCCAAAACGACGACCAGCGCGGGGGAGCGGAGACTGTGATGTTGTGGACGTCAAATCCTCTCAACAGACGAGATTTCCTCACGCATAGTCGACAGTTATAGGCCAGTTTCCACTTACGGCAGAGCTCGAGGTATGACGAACCTGTGCATTTTCAACAGGGAGGAGGTTGACACGTTGTATTGTTTAAAACACTGAGTTCCCTTTATCCGTTTAGTAGCAGTAGAGAGAAGACATATGATCTGAGACGTTAACATTTCGATTCACTCACATCAGTCACTAACGTAAAACCGACAGTTTGTATAAAATTGGCTGTTTCTACGTTAGCGACTAATGAGGGCAAATCGTAATGTTGACATCACAAAACGTTACGTCGCGAGGCTTAAAATTGTTTGCTACACACATAATAGTGCACTCCCACAAATCGTACAGTTGACATTCATTTCACAATGTGTCAGCTCGGTGATTCTCCGAGGGAAAACAAAATAGATTATTACTGATTCAAATAATCAGTGGACTGGTGAGGGAGGTAGGAGCTTTTAAAAATTCCGTATCTGAATGCGTGGAGTTGCAAGGTTCTCAGCGATGGGCTGAAAGTTGATCAAAGCCAACTGTGAGACCTGCTAAAGAATGTGTAGAAGTTGCACGATCACGGAAAATAGTCCAAATATTGCAAACATACAATAAGAAAAATCCGTATCTGCATTCGAGCTTGCTATGCTGGACCTCTAAATCGATGGCATGATCTCTCAGTACGATACTGTTTCCCCTAATGAACATCTGTTGAGAGGGGGAATCAAGAGGCCCCAATAACAAGAAGACGAGTGCCATGTCAAATCTAAGCATACGTTAGTGCGAAAAATACACAATCAGGGGTGTCAGTTTCTCTTCGTAAGGTTCTGTTTTCAGGGCTGCGAATGCCCTAGTGACACGATACTATGCTGTCGTAAAGATCAACTTGTACTTTGGGAAAACGTATGGTTAGATCGTAGCTCCGTTTTCAAGATACGGTTGACTGGAATTTTGTGAACGGGCTGAAAACATCAATGGTTAAACTGGTTGAAAAGGCGTTCGAGTAATGCCAAGATATTGCTAGTCCTTATTGTATTCGCTGCAAAGTTCCAAGACTTTGAGAGAATGTACGAAACGACGGTTCTTAAATTCTTCTGGATAAGAACTTTCTGAAGCGAGTAGCCACTGAGACAATATTTGGCACTCAGCAAACTGCTAATATCCATAACAGCTTGCTCGCCAACATTGATGTCCGGTCGGTTTACCTGAGATCACTTAAACAGAACGGTGGATAGAAACTGTGAGATAAACTATCCATTACACGTGTTGACTTTGTGTTGAAGTTTGACGTCATCAACAACGAATAGCAACAGGGAGATGAATATGGGAAAATAGTTATGAATAAGTGACAAACGTAAAAACTGGTCAAGAAATGAACCATGGAGTGCCCAGCTGAAGCTAGATCGTTTACGCACACTTTACAAAGATGTTTAGCAAGATATGAGTTAAGTTAATGATGAGAGCTGCCTGGAAGAGCTTGCATATTAAAACTCCATGATCCACGTCAACGACTGCTTCGGCGAAGCCAAGGTGTACAATATTCATTTCACGGACTTGCCCAATAGTCCTAATCTATTAATCGGTGGCTATCAGTGGAATCTTGGTAAATGGACAATGTTTGCGCAAGCCGAGCTGTACATCGACGAAGTCCTGAAGAGTTAGGTCTCTAAAGAGTGAGGTCCACTTTCGAGATAGTTCCTAATAAGGCAGTCGGTACTCAGTGGAAGGATTTCATCTACCACTGTGTGCTGTTTGCAAACTTCTAGCTGTTGGGTACTGTTCCCGACAAAATAGATGGCGTACGTAATTTAACAAGTAAGTCAACAAGCTTTTCAACCGATTCCAGCAAGACTACAAGCGGTAGACCATTAGCGTGGACAAAGCAGTCCTTAAGACTTATGAGGTTAGCCAGCACCATTGTAGAGGACGTATTAGCTATGCCGGTGACATCAGTTCTAGTGTCAAGGCTAACTTGATCAATCAACGATGACTGTGTGAGAATGCCTCTGCAGAACCTAGAAAGACATCCGCGGCTACGCCATCACAGCTAATGGGGTCTAACAAGCCTAATATTTGAAGCTACCCAGCCTTCACTTTGTGAGTTGACGATGCAAAATGGTGAAAGCCATTCTGATCAGCGACAGCGGGATCACAGACATTACTAATGTTATGACCGCAAAAGACGCTTGACCTGAGAATTCGTTTTTCGCAAGTTAACAAGGTACACTGTTTCGTTATGACTACTTATATCTTCTGATCATTTTTAGACTAAACTAATCGATAGCATGACCCAGCATGTCGTCGTCACATGTAACCACTGCCTCAGTAGGGATCTTCAGCCGTGTTCTGGCTGGACAATGTTACGCGTGACTTCGTAGCCAAGGTGGTAGAGCGCTTGCCGCGTTTGGGCATGGTGTTTCAGTCGTTGGTTCGAATCCAGCCGATGCCCCGACTTTTCACAATTGGATCTCATCTAAAACCATAAATCTGCCGAACTAATTATTACATAGATATACACCCAAACTGCGGAAAGCGTGATCCGTCGGTGAAATAGTTCAAGACAGAGGTAAACAAAACGTTGTGTTACTGGCTCGTACGACTCAGAGCACAAGCCTAGCCAATCCTACGTTTTTCATATTACAAATAAATTGTTTTACTCGTTTCTTCAGAATACGCTTAAGAGTACTATAGCTTAATTGAAACGAATGTTTATTCTGTTTAGGGACTAACAACGGTGTGTCTTCAACAAACGACTACAGAAAGAACGATAATGAACTTACCACTGAAATCATTAACCGAGTAAAGAAGAGTAAAGTTGTTTCAAGAATGAGTCAACAGATAGCCAGATGGTTTTCTGCATCTACTCTGCGAATGTTTCTGCAGTCATCAGCCGATGAAGAGATTAGACTGGTGGATTATCACTTGGCCCGACATGTGAGATGATTTCGAGGTTACTAATCATCTAATCCTCGTATATGAATGTGCAGTCCAATCAAGATGGGTTTTCATTAGTAATATATAGAATGAAACCACACAAGTTTTACGTGAAGCTCAATGCCCCGGTTATGCGAGAAAATTGCATGGTTAGAGGCAAGTCGAGAGAGTAATTTCTGGTAAGATGAAGTCATCCATCCGGATGATATGGTTAAAGTTTAGTAAGCTTCTAATTCTCAACCCAGATAATAAGAGTTCATGTTTTGCATTATCAGAAGACGGAGGAAAATACAACACCTCCATTAGCCGCCGATCAGAGATGTTTAGGTAAGTCATAAATCAAACTCTTTTCGGAATCATAAAAAGTATTAGCTGTTAAACAGGAAGGTGTAGAGGAAACTGTATACACCGAGAGCCAACATAGTTACTTACCTCCCTTCATCATAGCGCAGAGAAGAACTGTATTCCTTGTGACAAACTGGCTATCTGGACGGAAACGGTTGAGACACTATTGTAATATTGCACCAACTTGGGGTTTAGAAGTAGAACAGAACACACGGTACTTAGGTAATTTGTTGATCAGACCAAACACATCGGTGCAAATGTACTGAACAGAGTAAATGGTACGCGAATGAGCGTTATCCCTGTATTGTGAGTAAAACAAACCATTCACCCTGCAACCATGGGAGAGTCGCGGTTTTCACAGAGCATTAACAAAACCTCAGTAGGTACCAAAAAGCGACTGTTATAGAAGAGATGATTTGAATTTAATAACTCTCATCTTTCCATGGAATTATATCGTTCAACTAAAACTTTCATAGATCAAAAGAAGTCTATAGCAGAGCCGCTCCAGTATACAAAACGTCAACTCGCGTTAAGTAAGAGAAATTTTAAGAAATCGCGAACGAGTTTGTCTTGCGCAGAACTGAGGCACAGAATGCGATCAATACGTTTCACTTTGGCGTTATTTGGTTCAAGCTCAACTGTTAACAATTTCTACTGGTTCCTGCTGTGTTCCAAGCCACCGTTAGAAGAGTCGGTTACGCCTGCAGTTATGGTACTGAGATGTCAATCTATGATCTCAGACTCTTTGTTAACAAGCTAACACCCGTGGAGTTTCACCCAGAATACTCCCGGCCCCAGTTCTGCTTAGTACCGTGGATGATACTAGAAGGACATCCATCACGGCCTTCGAATACACAATGAACGATGATAAAGTCTCATCAATGTACGTACAATGCAGTTTCTTAACAAGCATCATGAAGGAATTCGGGTTACGTATCTTGAAGTACATTCTGGTGCAGAACACCTTCCAGTGCTCGTAATCCCGCTAGCTGTGCAGTTTTAACTAGCTGACGCTGCAGTCCGGAAGGTTTTAAACAAATACAGATTCCTCCTAAACAGTGAAACTCAGCTTTCTCAGAATAACGATATTGCGACTATCGGAGTATTTCTGTGACTTTATGCCCATCATAATTTTCCCCCATCCCAAGAATATGGGACATGCATACTAGGAACGATGGAATAAAGGAGACTGAGAGTTTGTCGTCTTACAGTTTGTGAAATAACCGGTTTGTCAGTGACAATGGGGCTGAATACTTTCATAGATACCGCAGTAGCCCCCATCGTCCTACCTTTGAGAACGGAGAACGTGTGCGATATCGTGTAGGATCCATTTCTATTAAAAACTTCGTCAACTATAAACGGTGGGTCAGTGGATTTTACATTCACCGTAAAAAGTACGGCTTTAACTAGAGAAATAGTAGTCTGTCTAGCGGTCTTACAACGAGGAAAGACAAGGTGAATGTGGTGTAGCTTTGTTGGTGTTGACGTTCTACGAACTTCATCAAGTATACCCAGGTGGGAAACTACGTATAGCAGAGAGAGTGCCGCCTATCACTGTCCCGCTCGCGGACAAACTTTTCACACAGTCCACAGTTTAATTGTCTTACCATCATTGATAAATATATTTGGACTTCATGAAGGTCTGGAGCTACTAAGCGAATATGGGTGGGTTATTTCGTAATTCACATTCTTCATAGTAAATAAACAACCAAATTTTAATTGATCACCGGAATGAAATGTAAATTCAGTACTCAGATTTTCCCTCCAATTAAAGTGAATCTATCTAGCCTCAATCAACTATGTATATTTTTACTATGAGGCGCACAGTCTTTAGTTATTGTTCTTCGTTTGCATCCAATGACTAATTATCGTTTTTTACCCGTTTTCACGGAGGCAGTTTGAGCCAGATTTACCCATCATCTGATTGCTGGGATCATCTGTGATGCACTTTTTGCTGTGTTAGTTTGCAACAGTCTGTAGGTCGAAATCATGAATCTTTTTTGTCACCGAACAGGTTTAACGGTGCTTTGCACAATTCTACTACAATCAAGGCTAAATGTTTATGCCTACCGAGTTATTGTTCAGTCATCCAATGGAATGTTACAACTGCTCTGTGCCGTAGTTTCGTCTCATCCGATGTGACCCAAATTAATTTAATCCAAAAATGAGTACTTTCGCGATATTTCCAGTGTAATGTTGAGTTCACAATAATGCTATTGCTTTTGACCTCCGAAATGAAACGCTTGATTCACATTATCGATCCTATTTCCTTGTTTTCCCCTCAACCAAAGGTGTTCAAGAACTATTACGTCATCCTCCGATCTTCTACACTGGATTTTTATTCTGGCATGAAAGAGGCGGAGAAGTATCCAGGTGTGACACAACGTCAAATACTGCTCAAAAATTGTCTCATCATTCAAGCTTTAAAAAAGGGATCAGTTAAACATGGTTTCACATTACTCGTAAGTAATAATTGACAATAAAATTTTATCACTCAGTCAATAGAACCGAATCAATTGGGAGTTAACAGATGGAAGAGTTGTTGTTGAGTAGACAGATTATCTACTATTTATTTATCCTAAAAGATATGACGTCGATTCTTTTTTTGCGCTACTGAATGGCAGCGTTTTGGGTGATTAATATGGTATCATAGTGAGTTGATGTGATCAGGCAGACTGGCCACCTCCATTCTCTTGCATAAGTTTGACTCAAAAACCGTACTTTCTGCAAGTTAAGATTCATCAGCAAGATTAATTGGCCCAATATCCCATCAAAAGGACTCAAAGGGTTAAGCGAATATAGTGTTGATAGATCCCAGAGTGATTCAAACTAAGTAAATCACACTGAAACTATGGATCAATATTGGATGAATCGCAATGAGATGTCAGCCGTAAATGAGTCAGGTCAGCGAAAACTCGCTGTACACACTTCACGTATGACTGTTCACTTAAGTAGAGATATTTACTCAGTCTGAGTTATAACTCCCTTCTCTATCGAACCAGTAAGATCCTGTTATGCTTGTCCACTGGAGCTTTTTGATGGGACTTGTTCAAGTGGCTTGTTAATGCTTTCTTTTTGTGGTTTACTGCAATATGATGATGCGTTCAGTTTGAACTGCTCTGGAGACTCTGGTAGAATCACGTTGGGGAAAAAACAACTTGATTCACTTCAGACTGAAATTCGATTTGAGAAATATGATGGTACGCTGGGTAAACGTAACACTGAAACCTCCTAAAGTAGAATTACTTGCCAGATCACAATGAGAAGCGACGCAGTAATTGTACTATTGACTCCAATCGATAACCCCTCGAGTAGGGCCTCTCTCCAGGTTGAAATATGAGAAATCACCAACATGTTGATTGGTATTTTGATTATTGATGAGTAGTAAGAGATTTTGGTGTTTCATATAGATTGAACATCACCCATAATTGCTCGCAGCTAGTGCATCACCACAGACTTTCCAATCAGCCCATTTCGAAATGAAAAACCATACTCAAATTTCGCTCGCATCAAGGTTCGTCCGTAGTATATATCCTCATTTTGTGTTCAATTTATATAAACCAAATATTTTGCCATCCACCTGAATTATTTTCATCAACTGCATTTTTGTCATAGTCTTCACCCCTCCTCATACTACAATAATTAGCAGTTCGATCATAGTCCTAATCCTCGTCTCTGTACTCCTGTCCCAAGGACTGTTGCTTTCAGGTTAGTGTGGTGTTTTTCTTCATTTGTTTTGTTTAGTGCTAAGTAGTAGAAAAAATTTGGTCAGTACGTTAATCATTGATCAAAGGACGATAGATGGACAAGGTGTTTAGATGTTCAATCAACATTAATTCGTGTTGGATGTACACACGAATTAAGTTTACGCGGACGAGAAGGGACAAACTGTTTTACAAGTTGGTGTGCTGTAATAAGCCAACAAAATCTCAGGGCTTGAGCAAACTCTTTATGAATGTAAAATTTGTATGACGAAGTCGGATTGCGACTGCCTCAGCTATCGACAGAATGCAGCATTTGCGACTAAATGACAGAGACCCGTTAGACTTTGTGAATCGCTTTCATTTCGTGCGTTTTTGGATCACAGTTGATGAACTAGACCAGAATTGATCAACTGAGGTGGTCTGTTAACCCAGAACGAAGCTAAACGGAGTAGTATTCCCAAATTTTCCCAAGTAGACGGCTTATGTAGGCTGAACGACAGGAACAGCAAAGAGACAGATCAAGAACAAGGCATTTTCCAAGTCGTCTTTCTAATGTAATGCTACGGTCCAACAAAGTAGAAAATTTCGTATTGATGACATCAGTTAACTAGCATGACATCAACTTCGCCCCTGCGTCCCATTTGCATGTAAAAGTCAAGTAGATGTTTTTCTTATCGATTCTATTCACTAAGAATGGCGGTTTTCTCCGTAGCACGCTGTTGACACAATTTTAGGATGGGCTTTTGTACTGAACATCTCACGTAACCTCTCCGAGAACGGTTTTTGGTGGCTTTTATGGAGTTCCATCACGTTCCATTCGTCATTCTTCTTGGCGGTGATATAAATACACTGCTTAATTTTATTATTCCAGAGGGGAAGCGGTTAGTTTATATTTTTGTTGCCTGGGCGCGACGTATTGATAGCCGTGACACACTGTTGCACTTATGCAGATCTGTGGAGTTACATATTTCAAAATAACAAAGGACAATACATCAGGCGGAGCCCACTCTTTGCTACTTAGCCACTAGCACAAGTTGATCACATCGCCATCAACTGTCGGTGGTGCCACTCCTTGGAAGATTGTCGACCACCTTGGATTAACTACCTTGACTCAGTTTATGCCATTTTCCTTTTCAACTCGAGTTCGTCGGTTGCCCAGAGGTCATCTGTTCACAACCACAATATAGTCAGTTAGAAAAAGAGGGACGACGGTACACGAAACGTTTATCAAACAGCAGTGACGGCTAAACTCCCCGTGTCAAAACAGTGATGTAATACAAATGAATACTGGAAAAAGTTCCCAATTGCCGATTTCGCCTTTTCCCAGAAGATCTATTCCGAAGAGACGTTGTTGATGCGACAGAAGAGGATCTCTACTGTTCAAGTGAAAACTATGAACAAACATCTATTAATCGTTCTTGACAATGACCGCCGTGAACTGAAATGCTAACTAACAAACCCTGTGCCTAAGGATCGCAAAACTCACCACTCTGAGTCAACCAACGAGATTGGAAAAACACTTTTATCCAGCGACAGTCGGGTACTGTATTCCCTGGTTAATGAATACACTGAACATCGACAGGTGTTATTGCAACCATATGTGAAAAGGTTAGTTCACGAACATATAGCTAGCTGTGGGCAATTGGGAGATGGATCGAACAAAGTGAACAACGGATCAAATGACTTAGGTCAACCCATTCAGTTAAGAACAATAAGGATCGGGTGGTCACTTATGACGTTTCCCATACTCCTCAGTCTGAAAAAAAGTGGCTTTGGAGCTTAGATTGTTAAGACGTATCAAAGCCCCGGGTTTAGTTCTTTTGAAAGAAGGTGGTAGGAGACTTTTATCTTAATTGCCATACTCAGTACCACATGAAAAACAGAATAGGTATGTATACACAGTCATTTCCATTTTCAGTAAAGAAGAACCTAATGTGACAACCAATGTGCTACTAGTCTAAGAACTATCACAGTCAAGATTCTTATAGGTCTCATAATGCACAGAGAGAATTAAATAAGAGAAGAACAGACAGGTTTTCGGTCTAATCGATGGTTACCGATCATATCTTCACGTTGCGACAGAAAATGAAGCACTGACACTTCTTTTCAAAACCAACGGTCGTGGCAGTTTTGAACCTAGAGGCTATTTCTGCTATGATTTCCCAACACGCTGACTGAAGCTGTCTTCATTATAGAGGGGTCCCACCACATTTTCACTTTACTGAAGTCGTCTTTTGCCCGTTATGAGTTCAGAATGTGCAATTATGAACAACCAGTTAGAAACTTTTCAACCTCAAGAGACGTGTTAGATGATATTCTGGAATAAGCATTGTAAGATTTCGAAAATTTTGGATTGGAGCATCTACCTGGTAGTACGCTGTCTGATACTGATTGTGCAGACGATTTCGTTTTACGTTGTTCTATGGAAAGCACGTAGGTCATGGTGAATCGGTTGATTGACACGATTAGTGTGCATAGCATGAACTCTGCACCTTTTAAAATGTTGTGTTGTTACAAAATTGAATAGATATATACCTTGTTTTTTCTGTGGCATGCAGACTGTTTGAGATTATCGATCGCTTTACTAATCTCGATAGTGCCATCTCATCGGCTTGTAACATTGCTGGCCAGGATAGCAAAAGTAATTCATACATTTGTCAACCTTTTTAACTTATGTCATCGCAAAAACGGCCATTTTTTGATTACAGACAGAGTTTGCAATGCGTATCATCAATATTTGTGTTCTATGGGTCACAGTCGTAGTTCATTTGCAGTGAAGGTACATCTGGATCTTCGGTTGATGACCACTGCTGTCCACACCAGTTAGTCTGTATCAAACTTACTAACTATATGGGCAATGCGACTGTCCATCGACGCATATTTGGAGAATGTGCAAATTAACGACCGACAGCTGAGGCACTGATAATGCGCCGTCTTTGTAATTTGGGCGTCGTACTCTTTTGTGAACGGAGCGCCCGCCGCACGTCGCTGTGTTCAGTGTGACTGCTGGTGGTTGAAAGAAACCATAAGGTGGTCCAGAGATGACGTGGCCACGTGGTAAGCAGACTTTTAATGTTCCACTCAGCAAGGTTATTAGTTATTGTTAACTTGACTACTGTGTTCACGACAGTCCACATTGCTGACTGGAATACTATCTGACTTTGTATTGAGTCGCAGTTAATGGCCAGGAGGTGCCCGCAAAATTGCTGATCATTCCTTCTCGCGATGCACCATCTTCCTTTTTACTTATCGATTAGTTTACAATCTTTGGATAACCGTCAGGACCAACGGAACTAATTAGAGTTAAGAGTCAAGGTTTTGCTTGAACAGTACCCCGTCGTCGTATGTCTTAAATAGATCGGGGATACGAGATTCTGTGTGCCAAGTGCGATGTAATACACAGGTATTAGGGAAATCAGTTTCGTTCGATTCTACCTAGTGCCTTTGGGAATCTTTTCCAATCGCGGATGTCTTACATTTGTCATTCTTTTCATTGTGGATTATTGTCTTATAAGAAAACAGCTCCATTGTTTTAGCAATATAGTCGACTTTGTCCAACAAACCATTTTGCAGCGGATTAGACGTTCTAAGATGGGCCTTTGTGAGCTATTCATAGCTTAAACAGTTGTAGCAAATATATTATACAAAAGTTGATTTAACTTATATGCAATTCATTTAAAAGGAATGACATAAACCCCCTAACTGACTACTGAAGTTTAAACGTGTAGGTTTACTCGTCTAACTTTGTAACCAGGTTACCAAAATTTTAGACTAAAACTCATGGTCCAGACAGGCTTGATGAGGGATGTACCGCATCGATTGGCTTGTAAATTTAACCTGAAGCATCCTCTGACTAACTATGAAGAATAGAATTGCCACTTTTCTTCCAGTTCACCTTCCTGTGATTATTTGTACGTTAAATTCAAAGGAAGTTCCTTCGTTCCTTAGTAGTCTCTCAGAAACGTTATAACATTGAGTATGGTTTTGTTTGACTTGCTAAATAGGAAGCCACCACGTTTTGGTAGTCACAGGAATATCATTTCGGCTATTTACTGATCGGATGTATTTTGGTATGATGGATGATTTTCAAAAGATGGTCGATTATTCGTTGCTATTTATGCATTCGATAATAAAGTGAACAGTTATTTTGGCTTCAGCAAGCTTGATTCCAAGGCTCAATTATTGTATGATCCGTTTCACATGCCTGACTTCACTGGTATGCTTCAGCTAACCAAACCTCCTAATATTCGCATTCCGGCGAGCCTTCTGGCCAACAACCTCCAAAAAGAAGCAGTTTAATCAAGTTTTGCTCGTGTTAGAGTTCGTTATTAGTGCACATCCATGTCTCGTTCAAGATGTAAATGCCGATCATGCTTTCTTGAGACAACCACGTTCACCATCGTAGAGTTAACCTCATTGTAGACATGACTAAGGTATCATAAGCAAACGCTCAGGCTCATTCATTTGCGAACAACGCTCAGATCTCTCGATGACCAGGTGGTGAAACACAACAACCGTTCTGTTAACTCCAGTCATTGGTCCCATGATAACTATATCTTTGAACAACTAAAATCACAATGCTCCATAAACTTAGTGAGCGAGTTCTTGATTCTTAATATGCAAAAACAAATTTTGATTGGCAAGAATAAAACTAGCGTATAATGGTTCTTTTTAAAACAGCCTGGCTGAGACGCCCAGGACAATGTGAACTCTGAAATCATCGGGAAGGAATTTCAAGTTACATTAATTTAATCGTGTCAAAATATTGGACTGTTTCATCTAAATAGAATGGGTCACTGAGTTATTGAGTCATGTGTGACATACTATCGAAAAACTTTGTTATCGGTCACACACACATTGTCTTCATGCGTGATCTGTCTGAATTTATATGGCTTCATCGTTTGATTTCTGGTAATCAATATGGAATTTGGTTTACACGAATTGAATACTACTCATAGCTGATCACCACCGTCGCATTTCCATCGAGTTTTCAGTTAGTCGCTTCCAGAAAGAAAGACTTTACTGGAATTTCGTTCTTGTCGAAGCTTTTCAGTGGTGCTTATTCTCTCCACGGTTGAGAATAAGACTCCAGTCAAAATTTCACGAAGCAACTGTGCTGACAGATGTGATCAGTAATGAGTGGTGTTCTTATTAAATCAACCAACACCCCTACTACTTCCAAGTATTCGAAATGTCACCCAACGTGTTTGGTAATGACTGCGATTTTTACTAGGCGCAAAATCTAAGTCGTGGAGTTCACGACCGGAGTTAACAGGACAGTTATTGTATACCATCTTGTGACGACTGGACAGTGTGGGCACTACACGCAAGTGAAGGTGGTTGAGCTTTTGCTTATGACAATTCAATCTTGTCTAGCGTGAGGATGATGGTTTGAGTTAAACATTGCATTCAAAAAGAATAGTGAATGAATATCATCAAGGGTCCTAGATTTATATGATGTCAGTTCACAAAATGTGGTCTTATCACGGTGAGGAACTATGGTGAACCATCATTGAAATTGACGGACCTCTCAATTGTCAACCACAGGGAAAAAGTTAAGCTGCAAGACGGTAATAGTTAACTCAAAACGGGATCATTGTGCCAAGTACTTTGTGGTTCAGTTAGTTTTTGGAACAGGTTTTCGGGTAATTGGCACGATCAGCTGGGAGCGGACGTTGCTTTGTACCAGTTGGATCTAATGTTTTGGATAGCTTACTTGTGTTGCATACTCCTAAACGGTACACCGGTTCGATCTCGGTATAGTGGTGCGCTCGATAAAATCGGATTCTCGTCCCGGCAATAATTCACACGAAAATCTCGGTCCTGAAAAGTGCTGCTACTGTCCCCGTATTCCCTCCCAAGGCAAGCCAAAAGACTCGTACAAAAAAGAGCTTTGTTCCGCCCCAAAACGTGTGCGACCAAGGCGATGAGTACAAAGTACTTATAGGGTGCGCAGTGGCCATAAGAACATTCCCCATTCATAAAAATAGAAGGACATTTATCCGAAAAAATAGTTAGGGTCACTAATGGCCACAACGGAGTAAAAAGTCTGACGGGTAAAAACAAGCCAGGGCCACCATCTCGGCCGCCCTGAGCAGGTCCGCAAACACGGACAAAGTCAATCGTTCTTTCCTTTCTCATGGCGGATGCGCCTTGGAACGGTAATAGGGTGGGCGCAATAACAACTTGAAATCTTTTTGTAATAAATTGTACTACTCAAAAATCAGCGCTCAGTATCTCGCAGGATTTCAGATGCCGTCATTCAATTACGTGTGATTTATTGACTGTTGTACATGTAACAGTCTAGTGAAGACAATGTGTGTGAGAGTTGATGTTGGGGCCTATTTTTTCATTCATTCGGAAGCCCTCCAATTTGTGAACGATTATTTAAGCATGCCAATGTCTTAGTTCAAGTTTGTCTCCTAGTTTCTTTTGCCGACAAGTCTTCAACCAGCGGTATCAAAGTCTGATCCATTTTGGAGTGAAATTTTTCCTCAGTGTGCTCCACTTAGCATGGCAACAACAGAACCACCCTTATGGTGTGTGTGTGTTAGGGAACCACTTATAGATCTAATCTCGAAAATTCTCGATTTGGGTGAAGTGAGCAAGCAACATTTCTGTGATATAGATGTAATACAGATGCTATAGTCTTCACATCGTAGGTTTCAACGTAAACCAGCTGAACTGCATACTGTTGCAGCGATACAGTCTAAAACTCCACAATGCACACGTGACGTGGCTGTTCACGTGAAGGAACATCTAACTCTTGTGGCTTGCTTCAATATGTAATGACATGTGTTGTCCATCATTTGGCGCTGTAAAAACTTTCGCCTGCAGGAATTTGATATGTATGACAAGTAGATCAAAAAAACGCGTATTTATTCGAGGTTATTTTTTCTAATGAGTAGCACATACTTGTGTCAACTTTTGATATGTGTTTATCAAATAATAATGCCTAATAAGCATACTTTCTACGTGAAACTGAAGCAAAATTCTTTAGTTCAATATACACTTAGTCAGCTATCTGATAACCATGTAAAAATGTAATCGGAGATTCGGTTAAGACTGTCGGTGTGATGACAGACGCAGCTAAAATGGATTTGTATAATGACATGACTTGTGGAAATAAGCCTTGTTTAAACGGATCGATTAGTCTAGATGGCACAGCAATAAATTTGCCGAGCGTTTTTTGTGTCACCAGTTACCAGGCTGAATGACGAAATGATCACGAGAATTGAGCGATGTATTTGCCTTACGACTTGCAATATGCATCGATGAGTTTGCATCCATAAAATCTTTGGTCTATCTAATGTGAATCTTTGTTCGAACATCTTAGTCGTGGGACACATTAAAATGTTCATCAGGCAGTGTCATACTCGACGGCGATTCTGTTTACCATAAAAACCACTCATACTCAGAGTAATACCCGGAACAAAATTTCAAGACCGTTTATCTTTTTTGGTCCAATTTTTTCTGATATTCAACTCAAACTGTATATCATGTCTTAACTAAACCACCACACACGTCCTCAAGCATTACGTGAAAGTCATCGTTGAAGGGTTGATGATGTTAACAACGAATATATCCTTATTTAATGTGTGTGGCCCACAAGATAAGTAAGTTCCCTAAAAGCAATGCGAAACATTATCGTAACTTGTTTACACAAACCTGATGTCAACTAGAACAATGTGAACCTATACAGGAACAGCATGTCAGTTCGCACGATTGCACCACGACCGATGCAAGTGGAAATCGGTCTAGATAATTACAAAATCAGACCGAAGTCAAACTGATAGCTTTTCTGTTGTGAAGAAGGAATCTACACTGGGGTTAACACGGGTAATCCTCAAGTTAGAATTTCTTTGGAATACCGTCCAAACAGCTAAGGAAGCTATCAATAATATGGACGGATGACGTAAACAATCCAAATCACCAGCAAATACCAATCAAGTTGAATACAGCATGAAAGCCGTATCTTGAATCACGTTATCAAAAGCAATAACTTATTCAAAAAGTAGCCACAGAGGCCAGTCACTTGGTCTTGATCTCAAACTCAAGATTATCATGTGAACCTATACTATAGAGTTTGTGAAATCACCACAGTATCTCTTAATAAACCCTCGCCTATTGTACGTCTTCCAAACACCAGAGAAGGATTCATATTAGAACTTAATGTCGGAGGCAGATGCAGAAAACATTGAGTGGAATTACTGCATTCAGTGGTTTTACAAAATAACGACGGACTTGGTAAATACCTATACACTGAGACAAGAAGAATTTAGCCAACCATAAGTGTGCAACATAGTCTTCGTAATGTCAACCTGTGCACTGGTAACTTATGCTCTGAGACTTCGAAAAAAGCATTACTTGTCGGTATACTCAATCTTGATTATGCTAAACATTTGACTAGATTTTATAACTTTGTAATGGTACAATGCCCTTTGCCAAACCGGATGACATTCGACCGCCGAGTTCTTCTCCACGTATCGGTTATTTGAGTCATCTCTGTTCAAATTTTGTGGTACGCTTTAGTGTTGTAGCTTTGAAATGTTTATAAGAGAGCTGAAGCGTTACAATTTCATCCGGCTACGAAAGCTCTAGGACTAAAGTTTTGTCAAACTCTTGCACAGTTAACTAGAGAATCGTCCGCTCGATTGTGTATTTAACGTAGAGTGGACAGTTGAAAAACAGCGCCGTTCCATTATGCGTTCTTATTGTTCACTCCGTCTATTTCTAATTTATCTAACACTTCCAAATCACCAATGATATTCAATGCCAAGGTACACAAACTGGTGAGTAGTACAATGTCCGGAAGATGACGGAGGTACACACGGCTTAATCTGCGCTAACCAACGATACACAAATAACAACTCACAAATCATCACAAACAATTGTAGGCCTATCAGCATTCATAATTAATTTAATGTTGTTCATTGTACGAACGACGACAACTGAAACAATTCTGTGCACCAACAGGAACCCTGGACTCTAATAGCAAAAATACTAAGCTTATTCACAAATTGTGCAATAAGGATTAAAACACCCAAAACAGTAATACAACTTCAGGGAGAATTTGTGATATTCTACACCTTGAAGCCTCCTCTCCACTCTCAGCTTTATATACTGTGGTCCGAGAAAAAAAAAACTTTAATCAGGGTGCAGAATTGAACTGACCGTTGCTTGGTAGTATATCTTTGTCTGAGAGAAGTTCATAACCAGTGTATGCTTTTGAAACGACTTACTTCTTGCAGAAATTCCTGATCAGCATTTCGTAAACATTGAGTACAAGTAAGCACAATTATGTTGTCAGAGAAACTCAGTCATAGTCGTTGGAACAGATGAGCTCACAATGAATATGCCTCTACAGACGAACAGTTCTCAACAGTTTTGTTCTTGTTGCATAATAATGCGACTTTAAGACAGCTAAAGCGTCAACACGAACGGTTTTTGAATACAGAAACGGATTGGTATATTCAGTTGATAAAGCCTGAGCAAGTCGTAGATTGTAATTTGCGCTGGTGCGGAACAGAACAGTGAATATGTTGGAGTCTTCCACCTAATAACACGGCTGAAGTATGTGCTAAGCAGTTGAAGACGATAGATTTAAGTCATTTGGGATTTAGTGACGAGGATATAGAACAGCTCCTGCCACAAAATGTCGGTCATAGTAGGTCGACTGTGGAAACATTACAGACACTTGAGAAAAAACATAGTATTTACCCGCAAGCTTCCCTGTTCGCCGGTCTTTTATCAGAAAACCTTCCCCCTTAAGGAAGCAAAGAGGATCCTACAGGGGATCATTCTATAAAATTAGACCAGCACGTAGACCAAGCAGATAAGGTCTTTTTGAAGCTACGAGCCGCCAAAATTTTAACGTCGTATCTAACTCTCGGGCCATTACTAAATTTTACATACATGCTCAACCACATTCGGTTGTGAGCAAACCTCAGTTTATCTGATCCAATCCTATGGATTTGGACCGTTGGCTTTACTAAAAACGCCTCATTATCACATCAAAATCACGGAACTGAATGAATCCACGAAAAGTGCTGCACTGAAGGTTACCCACCGCAGTTACCAGGAGTTAAATAGTGTATCCCTTCGAAGTGATGTAATTAGCCAAACGGTAGGTCAAGATGGGCAGTTACTTACGAAATTACTACCGCCGTATTTCGAACAGTCGCGTGCAAAGGTTGTCAGAAGTACATGTCTAGGTCGTAGCAAGGATATTCACTATTAGCCTGGTGGGGAGGAGCGATCGCATTATACTACTCAGTTGTGAGGCATGAACATATGATTTGATATTGAAGTAACCGGGAGACGAATACATGAAGAAACGCTGAAGTGCGGTTTGGCATGAAATAGTTCTCTATACGTATAGAAACTGGGCAATGACAGCTGTTTCGGCCGTAAACTCCTACGATCAACGTTATATGCGAATGAGTTTGTTTGTTGTCGTGTTAAAGTGCACGCTCTATGTATGGGTTCTCTGAATAAACAGTGCTCACGCCATCCATGTTCCTGGCTCAAAATAACTAATGCGGTGACTAGTACTTGAAGATGGTCTTGTGGCTGCAGCAGTCCGAGGATTAGGACGTCCGAAGTTTTGTGGAAGAGTTTGAGGACGTGACAGAAGTGATCGAAGTCAAGACCGACCGGGCGAAGCTGGTGGCCTTATGCATGTTTCCGAAGGGCAGGGCAAAGGTGGTACTGGAGGCGGCGCGAACAGGCTCTGAGGGTCTGCAATAGGTCGCCACGAAGTAGGCGTTAGCCGCAGGATTAGGCAGCCCCATCAGTTACCATTACGCAGTGCGGTTGTTTAGTGGCACCCTGCTTAGCCCACAAGGTGATGCCTCTGACTACGTTGTGCTGTTGCTTGCAACGTTATCAACAACGCTGCCGTAATAGGACCAAAATTCGAAACAGTGCATGCTGATGTGTCACTTCTTGAAAGGAGTACAACCAGCCGTCCGGGATCAGCTCACAGTTGCTCTTGTCGCACGTTTGATGACGTTGGACGAATTGTTTGATGCGGCTCAACAATTACTGGTGAATAACTTCCTGACAGTCAACGAGTTGGAAGCAAGTAATCACAAGGAACTAAAAGACCTGCGGAGCACAATGAAAACGTTTACTCAGGGGGTGATGGCTTTGAAGGTCAGGAAGGAGGAGGAAAATCATGCTGACATATGCTACATATGAGAAAGACGCGGATACTGGCAAAGATTTTGCCCACTTGGTAAGAAAAAACTGTAGTTAAAAAACGTTTCGCTGATTGCTTTTTGTTTAGGGTTGGAAATCTGGTAACAGGAACGACTGATATGATGACAATTCAGCCTAAGGTCAAAATCAATGGTAGCTCGGAGTGTTGTTCGATGGCCACTGGAGCGACGATTTCATTGATTAGGCCAAAATCAGGGAAGGTAGGTTAGCCGTGTACGATGGCTGTTCAAACAGTCGGTGGATTTACCTTCAGAGCTAATGTCCTAGTAGAATATTGTCGAATCGGTGGCCGCGTATTCAAAAAGCCCTTCGTGGTTTCTCCAACGCAAATTAGACTAGACTGGGAGCGGATTTCCCTGATTGTGCTGAGGCCATGATTGATTTGAACAGTGATGAACTCATAACGAATTACGTTAAGGTTTCTTTCATGAGGAAGCACAAACCACAGTTTGGACAAAATAAGGCGAACACACCTTGACCGATTGCAATCTGTGATGACCCACTGCTCAAGGAAAAATACACATATTCTGGGAATTGTTCGCTACGGATCAAGACCCGTTCCACCATTTCCACTAATTTGAACAGAAAATCCCCTTCAGGCCAAGGCGATTTCAACTATTTCGACCTAGAAGAATTCTAATAAACTTGTAGCCGGAAATCGAACAACAAATGAAGGAGACGCTGAAAAAAGAAATTATCGAGGTGACGTGTGGTCCGTTCACTTCCCCAGTCTTGTTGGTGAAGAAACCCAACGACTATTGTAACTCTATGTCGACTTCGTACAGCCCAATAAGATTGTGGTCAGAAAATTGTAGCAGTCCCAGCCAGGTAAGCAATGTTTGATTAGTTACAGAACGCTAGGAGATTAACAGTGTTGAACTTGCGATACGGATATCGGCAGTTTCCATTCAGGCAGCTGGACGGAAGATTACACAGATTTCATGGAGGAAGAAAAGTACCATGTTTTGACTATCAGAAGTCCGCTTTAGGTTCAGACGACTGATGCTCAAGGTGCTGGACAGACTGCACAGCACTGTTGTCTGTGGAGACAATATCGCCATCTACAGCGCCAACATTGCCTAACATACTGTACATGTTTCAGTTGTCTTGTAGAAGATTGAAAAAGCCGGCCCACGGATCAACAGTTCAAAGTCTCAACGGGCAAAACAAACGGTTATACTACTTGGTCACGAGTTCGGTCAGGGTGAAGTCCAACCACTGTCCGAGAAACTGATGACGGCCTAGGCTACTCCGGTGCCAATATCGAAGAGAACGTTGAGAGAGTTCCTTGGTTGCGCTTGGTTCTACAGCTGATTCATCAAAAACGTAGATGACCCCGCGGGCTATTTATACGGAATACTGAAGAAGAATTGCCAATTTCGCTAGTCAGATAGAGTCAACCAAGCCTTTCTCAAAATCCAACAACTGATGAGGAAGGAACAGCCTACGGTGAAATTATCGGTGATTGGACAGAGCTTCGTTGCTGCAACGGATGCCGATGATGTAGGAATCGGATCGGTATTGAAACAGGAAGGCAATGCTGTGGTATATGCTAGTCGGTTATTACTTCTTGCTGAACGAAACCCTTCTACGACAAAATATAAATGTTTAACGATCTTGTGGACTTTGAACAAATAGAGGCCATACTTGTTCGGGTGACCTTTCCACGTGGAGACTGTCCATAAACCGTTGGAATGAACTAACTTAACGAAGAACCCTCGAGGAGGCTGGCTGGGTATAACTTCACAATCTGTCATGCATATGGAACAGAAAACTATGCCCCCGTTGTGGTTTCCTGTGCGCAACACATAGATGAAATCCACAAGGACGTGACCGGATTTGGTAGTAATGAACTGGAGGACGATCCCGGAAGGTTACAAGCAGCACAGAGAATGAATGCAGTCATACAGAAGATGATTGGTCAACTGTTCTAATGATGAAAACCGCCAGAAGACGAGTGAACTCCGCAATTAAAAGCCTTTAAAATCTACCGGTCAGACTCGCGATCGAATAGTGTCGGCATTTTAATGCGCCACCTGCAGGAGGGGATGAACGTGCTGTTATACCGACGGAGTTGAGAGCGACATTCGTGAAGGAATATCATCAGAGGGTTCACAGGGTTGTCCTGACACTTATGAAGCAAAATACTTACTGCCTTGGAGTAAAAGATGTTAACCATTCGGTGTGGGCGTGCCAGTAATATCAGCTGCAGAAAAGCACTCGCCATTTCAACCATTGTGCTACATAATTAACCCCGGTCAGTGAACTTGGGGAAATATGGTCACTGAATGTGATGTGGCTCTTTCCAGTAGCCATATTTGGAAAACTGCACATTAAATAGCCTGTGTTGATTTTCCGAATCAACAATTTTTGCGCCATCAGCATTCTTGATTTACAAAACTAATGAACCATAAATCGGCGAAACTCATGTTTAAATTTAGCTTAAAAAAGGGTGGTTAGAAACTTTTTATCTGAATCCGAGGGTTGCAGTTAACTGTAGTTAATGCTCAGTTTAAGTTAGTCAATTCCTTAAATATTCACCGGTAAGCCTTCCGTTCGTTTTGGAAACAAGACGTAAAACAACTTTGTGAATTCCAACAACTCTTCCATTTCCGTATCTGGACAAACTGCTTAAGTCGGACAACCTTTTACAGTACTCCCGTAAGTCGTGTTCGACTCTTGTATGTTGCACCGACCAACCTTATCGCACACTGAAAGCCTGGTATTGAGATGGTCCAGCTTATCACTCTGGTGGTAACCAGTAGAACTTATGTCCAATATATGATAGACTGCAGTTCCTTCATGTCTTGCCATTCAGTCATCCAATCATTTTTCATTAATTATTCAACGGTTCTGCAGTTTTGTTTTCAAAATCTATTTTACTGAAACCTACGAATCACTAGTTGATTAGGTTTTTCTCAAAACCCGGTAACATAACCATAAAAACATTAGCGTCTAGATTAGCTTACCTAAATTACAGTCTTTCATTGCTATTCCTATTGTCTCATTTGTTTTCGACAGCTTGTTCCAGAGGGCTTGTATGTGATTTGCGCGTCATCTGAATCAGAGAAAAATGTGTGGCTAAAGATTATACGTCAAACGATTTCCGATCAAGCAAAACGCTTGTCGCAAGCTGATAAGCAGAAAAGGAGTGGCAACGATCCACAACCGCGCAATAAAGTAGACTTGCTCAAATCACCCAAAATTAGCAGCCGAATCCAGATAAACAGAAGCAAAACGAGAATAGAAAAGGAGGTAACCGACTCAACATCGAAGAGCACACTGAAAAGAAATGAAACGGAAGGCTCCTCTTTCGAAGGCCGGGAGGGAGCAAGATTGATGCCTGAGATGAAAAACGGAATGCGCCGTAGGAATTCACCAAGAGATCTGATCAACTCTGATGCTCAAAATAAAACCAGACCAAACGGCGAATCTCACAAGTCGGGATTACCAGACTCCAAAATATTGGAACACGAAAATTTAGATACCTTATCCATCGCAGAGACACTAAGTATATCGTCGGTTCGCGCGCCTATTGCTCGTCAAACACCAACAGATTCGCAGATTAGACTTTTTCAGCAAAGTAACTTAAAGTCACTGCGGAATGAACAAAATTCCCCTGTTGTCCAGAGCACAAAGACAACAAAAAACGTGATGGATACAACTCCTTCGGTAATCTATCCGAGTTCGCCTACCATCGTAGATGTTGTCGGTCAGAGAAAACAGGAGATCGTACCGCACACGAAACCACAGCGTCGACAGCCAGAAACCGAAAGATTAGAACGTAAAGTTTATCACTTTGGTCTTCTTTCCCCGGAGCCCAAGCGAAACAGTCATGCTAGCCGACGAGATTCCCGAGCAATTGAACTAATTTCTCCGAAAGCCCAGTTCAAACGAAAAGAATCTTTGGATTCCAGTAGAGAAACTCTATCCAATGTAAATCGGGACAACATCCGAATCGACAGGGTTTCCCAGGATGGCGATCTTTACAATGAACGGCGAAATCAATCACAATCTATGAAGTGGGATAAAATTGACGGCATAAAAAAAAGTGGGTCAATCACTATCTTGCGCGAAGATGAACCAAACAAGGAAGTAAAACGCATAGAACGAGAATTTGTGATTGAAGTCAGATCACCTATTTCTAAAGCGCCAGTCAGCCCTCCCTCATCAACAGTCGCACAGGTTAACAATTCTTCACTCTCAAAGCAGGATAGTTCAACAGCATTGGCAAAAGATCGCAACTCTGGTGTTCAGTGGAAACACACAGGTGTCGCCCCCGTACAATCAAGTATTTTGAATTTTCGTAAATCTGTTTCCCGTTGGAAACCGGATATTAACGGGGGTAAGAAACTGGATTCGACGAAAGAGGAAATGGCCAAGATGAATGAAACTGAGGTGGGTTTGAGCGTGTGTTAGAACAAAGGTAATACATTATTTTGTTCAATTTCTAATTATAACATTAAGTCACTGTTAGAACAAGCAATATTGGTTAATTCAAGATGACAGTGAGTCAAATCAGGCCTTCTAAGAGTGATGAACAATTTATACCTACATAACTACAATCGTTTGGTCCGTCCTCAACATACATCTGAGACAATAATTTCAATATGAACCAGACTTCTTTAGATTGACCTAAACCCATTAATGCGGTCTGTTTATCCCAGTGAAAAGCACAACCATGTTATGTGAATTATCGTTGACTGAAATATAACACATTATACTGTTGTCAGTCGTATTATATAACAGTTCTGTACACTAATTACTGACAAATGCTTATTCGAATCAACTACTGTGTTTAGACCAGTTATCCACAAAGCAGACAATAGATTTTGCCTTCAGCAAATTAAAATATAGTGTGTTTTAAAAATCACTTGTAGTGTTCAGAAGTAATCCGGAATATACTACAAAAGCACGTTAGTAAAACCCATGTTTTCTCGTTAAGTTTGGCTTTAGCTAGGGAGAAAGTGTCAATTTGGTCCATCGAAAATCTTGGTTATTTTATAACGACTGCGTATGGTTGAGACGTTCATACCGTCTTGATTCTTTGTGTACTTTGCTAACAGGAGATCATTGCAATGTACTGCGTGTTAACATCAACAAGAAGTAGTCAATGCAACCGAATATAGATGAGACCCAACTGTGAAAAGTCAGTCCAGCCGAAGCCCTGACTTTTCACAGTTGGGTCTCATCTAAATCCATAAATCTGCCACACTACTTATAAGCAACCGAATATATAGGGTGTTATGACACCGAACTGGTAAGGAAGTCATGTTAGCCTGTCGGTGATTTGTGCCTGTTTTAATTACTGTGAAATAAAGATAATTGTTTAATAAACATTAAACGTATTTGCCCCCTATGAGCTACGATCGATCTGACCTAGATAGTACAAACAGTCTAGACCGAACATCTATTTTTTGGTGCAGAGTACACAATCCATACTGAGGCAGCATAGAAGGAATTGGAGTGTACATCTGATTGTTACGAGTATCTGATCCAAGCGCACGGTTAGTAATTGGTCTTTTTGGATGCAAGATTCGTATCCCTCAGGCAGAAGGTCTTGTCAGTAAGAAGCTGAATCTTACCACAAAAGAGAAATCGTTAGAACCTCTGATTAGAGACACGTATGCTGGGACAAAATAGGAATTATAACGGTGGACAGACTACTGATGAGTAATCAAATTTTTGACGAAACTTTGGTCCGTGTAAAACAGTGAGAAGACGGATGGTGCTAGATGTTAGCGTTTCGTTTTGCTTGCTCAATACAAAATAACAATAACCGGGACCATATATACATATATATATAACACTGATAAGGTGGGATTGAAGAAATAAATCCCTGAATGCGATGGTGACGAGAATATGTTGTTGTTAGCTGTTTAACAACTTTCAAGCAGCACAAACAATGTTAGAAGCTATTATGCATTCTGCTAAGTATTTCAGAATGCACTTTGCAGCTTAAAAGTGTAGTGCTTTTGCAAGGCTGCTGTGATTACGTAAATTCAATGTTTGACAATAAAGTTATGGAGGTTTTTCTATCGGTCTGTGTACCTGGGAAGATGCATCAGCAGCTGCAACGGCGCGGGAGGGTGTGTACAGTATGAAACAGAGGCATGTGTCCCTAAAGCTATGGTGGTATTCGCTGATCTAAGACACCCCTAGCAACACAGTCATCTCTCTAATGCTTAGAGGTGGTGTATATAAGGTCACAGTAAGGGGTGCGTTACTTCACAAAAGCGGAACATGGCCACTCAGGGTAGAAGACATGAACCTCTGAAGTCTGTGTTCAATCGCTTACATCGGATGACACCAAGGAGTAAGTAACCATAGGGTTAGGAAGCGGGTGCTTGGCAGTGATTGTCAAGCGGGTTCTATTGCCCACTCTACATTTCCACAGACCTAAATGTTTGCGTCATGTGCTAAGGATGCCAGCCAATCGTCTGCCACACCGACCACTGTTTGCAGACGCTGCGACCGACTGGCGTGGTGTGCGCGGTGGACAGTTGGTGACCTGACGTAGGTAAATGAAGTCATTCACCAAGCAATGTTCACTGTAGTTCGGGTATGTCCCCCGGGCTAGGGACCTTGAGACTCAGGGTCGGTGGCTTGAGACGTTAAGTTAGATGGTGGCTAATCGAGCTCAATTGCAGGAATGTTGTCGCTATTTGTCCGAGTTATCTGTGAAGTGAGTGCATTTCATGACGCTGGATAATGAAACCTGTAAGGAAACTTTCTTGCTGGTGACGCCTTAGTTTCACTCATAAGTCGATTATGTGCATGCAAGTTATATGCACTTTTATGTTGAGTATTTGAATATAGACATAGTCATTTGCAATAGTTTGGTCGCTTCTTCTCCGCTTATGTTTCTCTCTCCTCCCTACACGGCTTACTTTTTTCTTCGTGGTTGTGCGGCAATCAAGCATCAGTGAGAACCATGTTGTATTGTAGCGTGATGATGGTGATGATGATGATGAGTGTGGTTATATTTAACCAAAGTTCTTCACCAGTAACGATAGAAGACATACGTCGCGAGATGTTAACATTTCGTTTACTCTCTTCAGTCACGAACGTAAAACATTGGAATATATAGGACATGCGGATAGCAACAACAGTAGAAACAATCAACAATTGGGTTTACACAAAACAAGGACTGTTATCAGTTCCAGGGCAGACAAACTGCATGAGTCAAC
>JTDE01001891.1:20724-41444 GCA_014338405.1 Paragonimus skrjabini miyazakii | reverse complement strand
GATTGATCGCACATCATCACCAATGCCGGGACTTGAACCACGGACACGCTGTTCATGAGGCAACCGTATTTACCACTACGCTATTGACCTCACTTTAGGCACGACCGAATTATCACATGTGAACGCTCAACCACTTTCGATCGGGCAACCTGATCATTACTCACAAGCGAAAATGGTTGAGCGTTTACATATGATAATTCGGTCGTGCCTAACGTGAGGTCAATGGCGCAGTGGTAAACACGGTTGCCTCATGAACAGTGTGTCCGTGGTTCAAGTCCCGGCAGTGGTGATGATATGCACTACTGACGAGCTCTAACTAGACTCCGTCGAGTTAGGACCTTGCAAATGAAACCCCGCGAATTGTTTTTACCGTCACCCGTGGTTGCTGAGCCGGTGTTGTTCCAGTTTTAGACGCCAAATTCTATCCCTGAATTTGATGAACTAAAGTTTTGCCTTCTTCTTGAGTGTCTGTTGCTGCAAGATGTTCTCTTAAACCCGGCTTCTTCTCAGTTAGTACTGTGAGCAGAAAGTTTAACGAGATAGTATCTCGAATTTACGGTAGTTCTGTGGACTTCTTGATTCTTCGCGCTGGCGTACCTGTTACAAAAACGCCACACATGGTCGATTTTGAAGGTCACGCGGTGGTTAGATAGACAGACAGTCTTCAGATGTTTTTCGAAGTAGAATTAGTAATGGAAGACAATGTGGATTTTGGCCTAAATATAGTCGTTTATATTCGGATGTTCTATAATTGTAAGGGTCTGATGGGATTTCACTGGCAGTGGTAGTATTCCCTACTAATTTTTCGTTCCCACCTTGACGACCAACTTGCACTTTCCACTTTGCTTAACAAAGCCGGTTATTTATTACCGACGGACATTTGACATACCGTGATTCAACTGGAGAGGATGAAACTGTCAGTCACAAACCCGAGGCCTCTTTAATTGGCTCAGGTGTAGACACAAGCTCGGATGAACGCTGGATAGGCAAACGACACATTTAGGTTTATGCTCACCCCTCTTATAGGTCAGCTTGTAGGAGCACTTTGACGAATGCTGAAAAAACATAATGAGATTGACAGCAACACTAACATTTATCAAAGAAACATGGAGGTTTCTAAGAAGGTTGTCCCTAAGACCAGTTGACGTCCACGTCTGACGAATTCAGTCCACAAAAATGCCTATAATCCTTTGGAACTCACTGAGGAAACCAGGAGTTCCTAACTGGGGTCAAACTTCAGTATCTTCCTGTCTCCCGTGCACACCAAAGGCCAACGGCAGATAGTCGCTTTCAACTTAAATTAACACACACGCAACATAAAGGGCTATTCCTAATGAAATTGATTAATGCATAGGCTGAATCCGCACGCCGAAGCTTGCCACGCTGGTCCCCACTGAATGGAAACAAAGATACCACTGATTTTGCCAATATAAACGCATAGACGGAAATCTGAACAAAAAATAACTGTTAAGCTGAATATTGGTGAATCGATTCCAATACAACTATTACGTTCTCATAAATATTTTATTTCATAGTAGTGCACGTTTACACAGCACAGATTAGTTCGAGCAACGGGGTGATCCGCAGTTCCAATGGTCGTATCAAACTGAATGTGTGATTGGTCGAAGTTAAGCTACGTTACATTGCATTAATTCCACCGGCAATTTCTTGCATGAAAAACGGGCGGGTTTTGAAGCCATATTCTAGACATGTCTACACAATGGCATAACACAGTAATTTTTAATAGAGAGAAATTTTTCATGTATTTACCAAAGTTAAATTTCTTCATTCTATATTGTCCTTTGGCTCCGATGTTTGTCACCACTAGTGAAGCTGTAAATTTATCTCAACTAACTTTAATTGATGAAACAAAACACGTACACCATTTCCATCACGGTTTCCCAATTTTCAACTACGTGGTTTCACTGGGTTGAAATCCATGACCGATAGTGGTATCCGATAGATGGGATAAGCATCAAGTACTGAAGATCATTTTCCTTGACAGCTGTGATCTGGCAAAACTTCGTTTGGTTCTGCTGCTGTCTAGTTGACCGTGGAAGACTTGTCTTTTAATTTAGTCCCTTCTGTGAACTGGGACAAAGTGGTGGAAGGTTACTTCGATTCGTGTTCTTATACAGTCAACTAACCAGCGAAAGAGAACACTGTCACCGTATCCCGAACTTACAATGTTTTACGTAAGCGTGGTGGGACAAACTATTCCAGTGAATATTCCTGCGTGAGGGAATGCATGAAGACCATTTGTTGATAGTAAAACACATTGACTTGATGTCCCTGTACCCGGTCCGTGATGAAAATGACAATCTATGCATTAAGACAGATGTTCAGATAATGCAAAACGGTACCGGAAATGCAGCTCTTGCAAGATAGACTAATGTCGGATCCGGAGACAATATACTTTGGATTCATTTCACGTGTTATAGGAATGAGTTAGATTTGATTTTATAGACTATTGCTGGCCCTTTAAATAACTTGCTACACGAGTAGTTCGTTTGTAGCTGCTGAAGGCTGACCCCGCTACACAGAACGCCCATCAACTTTTCATTTTGCGAGAATTACTGAGTTAATTTATACACTATGATAGACCGTGTATAGAGACACCAGGGCATTTCTTTGTCTTGTCAATAAGGGATCTTCACGCTTCCACACGGCTAATAGGAATGCAATGAATTCACTCGCCACCATCGCACTTGAACAAGAAGTCACTGTTGTGTGATGCTACTGTTGTGATCCATGAACGCGGATGACGCAAGGGTCGTTTATTCAGAAAACCAATACATGGGTTCTGCTCTTCAACAAGACTACAAACAGAAACATATATCTGCGCACGACACTGGTTTAAGAACGTCACAGTTGCCACGAACGCCAACACGCAGTTCCTTTATGTATCAAAAACCAGTTCATGTCACGCTACATCCAATGTTTTCTTTTACATTTTATACACAGCTACTTCAATGTCAAAATCCGTGCTACTGCCTCACTACTGAATAGTAATGGTGTGAGTAGTGTAGTGCTATCACTCGTCCTCACTACACTACATTACACTGGCACAGGTCACAGCCTGGTAGACTCGCTTGCAACACGGTAGTGCGATAAGACTTAACTGTCTTAATTCAAGTGCTTTGGTGTAAGCTTCTGGAAGTGACTGTTGGTGTACAACTCGCTGCTTAAATCTGTCGCGAACTTGAAATATTCGCGACCATAATTCAGAGGAAAATTTGTCAAGCAACCTAGTTTACTTAAAACGTCAATGGGCTTGATGCAATCAAAGTTGAAGATGAGTAGTTAACCGACCGTACGGAAAATATATAGCTTGTTAAAAGTGCCTTAATCTGTTTGACAGAAAATGTTAACACTTGCATTTAACTTGTACAGTTTTGCAATCTGTGTTGCACGTTAGCTAACGAAACGAATTAATTTATCACTATCCAATAAACATTTACAAAAAGTCATTTTCGACCGTGTTTTGAGTGATATTCAATATTTTTTTGAGTATCCTAACAAATTTAGTTCCAGAACGTAGCACGAGTTTTGGTTATGTTTCCATAAACTTAAATCCTCTTCCAATGCGTTGATAACAGATTTCCGACTGAGTCGTAGTTAATCAGTAGTCGAACAGTCGGTTATTACTCCGGTCGTTCAGTCCAAACAATCATTTACGTATCAGTATGCAGTTTTAACCAAAAACGCATTGGAAACTGCGTGGGGTGCTAAGCAGTACATATATTGATTTCACTAAGCCTAACATAACAGTGTTTTACATAAGAAATCTGACATTGACTTCAGAACACTGTTAACAAAATTGACCACGTATGGTTGACTTACAAAACTAGAGAAAGGTATATGCAGTTATGGATTGAAAAATTCGGACACAAGTTACATTCACTCCGTCACTTCAACCCCGTACTCTTTTTCTAAAGCTTCCAAGAATTGAAGTTACTTCGTCGCAGACCGCAAACGGTGTTCGTCGGATACAGAAGCATTCACTAGATATGGTGCGATTCCTTGACAGAAGTGTTCTATCGGAGACACAAGAACGTCCCAACCGTAGTTCCTGTGAGTCAAAGTAACCGCAACTTTTATACTAATGCACAATAACAAATCGTATATAAAAAGCCCTTCATTGAATGATAATTATCTATTTGCAGCAGCTAACGTATTCGAAGCTCATTACAGTACTCATGAGTAGTCTGATGTGGTGTACCAATCAGGGAAAACTTCCAGGTGTCGGTTTGTTGCAGACGAGTGACACTGCCTTTGTTTCACAGTCGGGTTAAAAAACTACAGGGGAGCTCCGATCTCTTATTGATTACCATGATCACTGAACGAGTGGACGGAGTAAGCAGTCTAACGTTTTCAAACACAAATCGCATATTTGACAGAAATTTAGGGAACACATTCTACCAGAACGTACAGCAGTTCGTGGCCAATAAAACACTTACTCAATGTTTGCCGACTGGTTTTCAGTGAAAAAAACGTTAGCAGTCTATTTTGCTATGGATTTTATGCTGCACCTTTCCGAAACATGCCCGGGATCGGACGATTGATACTTTATATGCAAACCCAACCTCTCATGTATATTACCTGCGAAACCAAGTTTTTATTAACACACTTGCACGTTTACAAACTTCATTACATTCACGGTTATAACGTTTATCAACTTCAATTATCCAAGTACTTTCAAAAACACCCGTAAACCTGGTTTACTTATCAGTGTCATAATGGTTATTATGTCATTTCCGATCGATTGTTTGGATGTGTGGTAGTTTACTGAACTAGATAAATGCTTCACTCCCAAAAAACTAGATGGCATCAGTCCATAGGAAATTGAGACTGTACGTCAGAACGTTGATAAAAACGCAAACTCTTACACGCTGGTACTGTCCATATTCGGAATGGAACGTTAAACATCAAAATGCCAAACTTGTTAGATAACTAAACGCCTAATAGTGGATGTCACTGCTGGCTATGTAGATTTGGTTCAGCTTGGCGTTACTCACAATTTATTGCGTTAGAGGCTTCAGAAACGATATTTTTATCAAGCTGAATCCGAGGTCAGTCGTATCGTAATCAACACGATTGTATCAGACTTACGAGAACCGGAGTAATATTACTGACCAGGAAAAGTACACATAACTGAGAAGCTCGGATAACAGTTAAATTTAGTGATAGTTCTTTTGTGTGGAAGTAATATGCCTCAATGTCTTGTTTGAATTTACAAACTGAGAGCAAGTGCAAGTCTTATTCGTTTAAATTTACAACCACTGAATACTCACTAGTACTAATCACCATATAGATTTCCATCATACAGTAGTATTACATCGATGTAAGGAATAGAGTATTCAATGATGAGACTGTTCTCTATTATAAACGAGCGTTATTGTTTTCCTTCAAAAGTGTGATAGGATCACATCGTTTGCCGAGATTTTGCTTTCCATAAAGCTCATTATCATCATCGTAAACAGTAGTACATTAGTAATTCATGCTTATGCTTAACTGCTACACAACCATGGAGGAAGAAATCTATACAAGAAAAGAGAAGAAAAAAGAAGGAGAGGGAATGGGGACCCAACAACTAAACATAGCTACGTCTATATTCGGACATACAACATCAAGGTGCCTACACCTTACAAACAAACAACCACAAAGTGACCGATTCATGTTCACGAGTACTGAACAATTTATTAACTAAATCAACTTTCACATTGATTTTATTATATAGATTAAACATCATTCACGAATGATCGCAGCTGTTGCATTTCCGTAGACTTTTTCAGTCAGCCCTTTTCGAAAATAAGCATTAGACTCAAGTTTCGCTCTCATTAGAGCTCGACAGTACTGCATATCATCGCCTCTGCCGGGACTAGAACCACGGTCACGCTGTTCCTGAGGCAACCATGTTTATCCCTGCGCCATTGAGAGCAAAACTCGAGTCTGGTGTTTCTTTTCGAAAGGGGCTAACCGGAAAAGTTTATTGGGATGCGATAGCTGCGATCAATTGTAAGTGATGTTCAATTTATATGAAAATCAAAATCCTTACTACTCATCAGTAATCATTGATTTTCTCTTAGTGAACAGCAAAATTTTAAAAGCACACGTCTTCTACTTAGACTCACTAGACTTTCTTTGGATGTTTAATCGACGCAATTGCATAAAAAGCGTGTTTTTTTATCAATCTCCTCGAGTCTTAATGTGTCCGGAAATCCTCTTTAATATACGCGTTCTAGTGACATGACTGGAATAGACCCACACGTTCGCTGTGTCGGTGACGGTTGCTAATGGTAATTCCAGTCACCAACATTTACTCAGATTTGTGTAATGATGTTCGTGGATTCGGTTTTCGGACACAGCTTTTGTGGATACGAGTAGCCTGACCGCAGTAGTTTCAACTGTTGCCGAAGAATGTAGTCTGGATTGCTTCGTCGCTCGCGCAGTGGGAATCAACATAGAGGTTCAGTTTGACAGATTGCACAAAGACTGAGCATTCTACCGATTTCGTCACTCAGCCACACTAAGTACGTTTAGGTAGTGTTCTGAACGTACTCCGACGCACAACACTAGACAGTGATTATTCTTTGATGGGGTATTCGGATATGACATTCGAATTGATGAGATGCAACCGGAGTGATAATGAATCTGCTGCGTCAAATCCCGCATCCAGATGTTTGTTTCATCAGCCACTGCAGGCGCCTCAGAGTAACTGGGTTAGAGTGTCAAGAAGCACACCCTGAGTTGCAACTTGTTCTATACCTCGCTAGTGCGGTAGGACACAGTCCACCTCAGAACGCTAATTTGTACTGACATTTTGCTAGCTGTGGTTAGTAAGGTGAGGAGTTGCTGGTTTGATTCCCTGCTCACACTATCTAATAACCTGAAGGAAAGGAAAACCGATGACGGAGTGTTGGCTTGAGAATGGCAATCATGAAACAATAGACTCAGTCATTGCAGGCATAGCCAGTACAAACTGGCAATCCGAGGTGGACTGTGTCCGTCCACGCAAACGGAGTGAAAATATACCATAACTCAATTACACGCAAACTTGACCGTCACAAACGATGTCTACTGAATTAATAGCCGGCCGGATAGCAGCAAAGATTCGTAACGCTGATGGTAGTTATTTCGATCTCCCGTTCTAACTACCTTTATGTGACGAAGTTAAACAAGGGCGAAACCGGTCATGGAGTGTCATTTTCAGGGTGAATGTCAAGCAGCATTGTGAGGACACTTTTCATACGATCTATCTAGCTCCGTATTTCATGTCGTTCCGAATAAATCGTTATAAACAACGTATTGATAGACTTTCGCCACAGTGTGGAGCTCTACCCTTATGAAGTCCTTTAAACACATTTTCTGGGTGAAACTAAACCACTGAATTCTACCTACATCTTTGTTTTAACAAGCTTTCGAAAGATCCATCCAAGGAGGGACCCGTCAATGGATAGGGAACATTGATCACACAGTTTAACAGACGTCGCAGAGCTTCTGACACATTAGGAGAGAAAAACCGTCACACACTTGTGTACTTAATTGAATGTCATACAATTTTTGTAAGGGAGAAAAGTATGCCGTCTATTGCTCTACACAGTTCCTCTAGTATCTAATCGCTCCTCAATGTTTCACTAATGCTCAGGTAGGGTACACAAAAAGAGAACATTAACCAAACCACAGCTGACATTTCAGCGGTATGGCACGTACGATTTCAGTAAGGGTGCTAGTAATATGAACAATTATTTTTCTTAAAAGTGATCTGAGAAAACCCAGTTATTTAAACCAGAAAAGCCTTTAGCAGATAACTTGCTATGTCCGCTCTCAAAAGGGGTAAGACACGATTTCAAATACAATGGAATAACTCAAAGTGCAGAGGGTGAACACCATGGGGTAGTACTGTGTTTATGAATTTACACCAAACAGTCAGGCGTGTTGATAAAGTGTAACCACTGAAAACTGAATGAAGCCAGTTGTAGAGAAGCATCTTAAAGACCACAATAAGTATGTTCAATCATCTACGGGAGAACCTGTGTAATCAAACTGGTAACGGTACAGCGGAATTTTGGAAATTGCTGGGATGCACAAACTTTATATCCAATGTCTGGGAATTTGACGGCGAGTCCATTTGCAATGCACAAAACTTCACACGTATAGGGTTAATCCGTATAGAAACTGGAACTCCACCTGTCAGCTCTATCCGTCCGCATAGAGATTACTTCATTGTTGAATGTGACTTGTGGTGACTTTGTGTACCGTAACTTCAATTGGGGGGTAAGCGAGACACAAAAGAATATCAATAACCGCTAGTGTCCAACTCAAAAGTATCATTGGATATGTTCTCATTTCATTCATCCCTTGAAGGCTGATTAGGTTAATGAAGACCGACTTTACCAAATGACATGATAAGTGCCATTTGGAAGAACGCGTATGCTAATAAAGAGATATGAGTTTAAGAGTGAGTTATTCACCTTCACGGCGAATGAGTAACTCACTGACTTAGCCTCATCTGCGTTACCCCATTACTCCTAGACAGAATTAATCTTTGTCAGCTTTGATTAGTTAATATGTCGGAGTTAAAAGAGGATATCGCTTGATAACTACCAATCAATTTATGAAACAGAAGAATCGTCCTGATGAATATTGTTGACAGTATATGTCTCTATGATCCGCTATCAAGAGATATCAAATTCGGGCTTACAAACTATGTACATTTTGGACTTTAGTTTTGATCTCATAATTTGTTCACTGTCCAACAAGGTGTAAGGGTGGAAAACGTAAATATGGTTTGTATGCATATTGACTTCTCAATTTTACACGTATCAATTATTATGCATTGATGTTGACGATGTGTGAAATTTATTATGCACTTTGAATTTATACATAGCGGTGGATTCTAGAAATACCACGATTAACGAAAGAGTCGAGGCTTGGCTCAGGGATTTCCCTCAAATCCCCATAAATGAACAAAGTTCGGACAAGTACAGGTCAGTCTACCAGACAACTCGCATAAAAGATGCTTACTTGTTTTTTATTTATTTTGTCGAACAGGATTACATTTCCTGTGTACATTTAGCGCTAGAGAAAGTCCCTAAAATGAAACTAGTTTCAATCATAGATTCTTGTCAACCACTTACTTGGTACACCACGTTTAGCATGCTCCACATGATTGGTTCAACTCGTTGCTGTATGGCTCTAACAAAAGGGTAAACATAGGAAGACAAACATTATTTCAGAATCTAGTGTAGTGGAAGTATGGTTATACGGTTAGTAGAATCAGTTCTCTCAGTTCCACGTTAGTTTTTCTGCTAGTGGACGTAATTGTGTCTTGCCAAAAAAAAGTCCTTTTACAACCAGTGATATCACTCAATCAGAGGAGCATTTCAAGTTGTCAATTCGTCAAACGGTTTCCTTATTTCGGGCACATTTGCATAGAACACTGATCCAAAAAGTAGTTGAACGCACAAACAAATACTAGACAAACAGCCTAACATTTAATGGCTGGTCAGAATTTTTCACGGCTACCAACACATGTGTTAACATTCATGTGTTACTCCTTACTTCCTGACACAATGACCACTAAATATCGACTGTTTGACCCAAGGCTGTTTATTCCAAGTAAACTTCTAAGAGATGGACACATACTTACCACTAGTCATAACGATTGAAAGATAAACGCAAATTAAATTTTTCAATCACTTGTTCGACAGTTCGTAGCCAAAAGTGGTACGACGTTACATACAACTCATCGCAACGGGAGACACGCGGTATTCGCAATTACGTTGAAACTGTCCATTACGGTCATCCATTTCAGCAAATTACGATGATGCCATAATTTGTCCAATTAATCACTGTCACCCTACCTGAACGACCAATCGATAAGGTAGACTTATCTGTTATTACAACTGGAGTATGGATGATCTAAACTGGCGGAACGAATAAGTAATCGAAACGCTAACCACATTACGAAACTTAGCCTTAAGGTAGATGTACATTTTGTTCAAAAATATAAATAACTAGTGGAACCAAAATTATTTCCTCAAATTTTCCAAGAACAATACCCGTTTCTTAGTTCAGTTCATTTGAAATAATCCGATAGGTTTGATGTCCACGCTGTGGTGTTATTCACACAATAACCCTATAATTATCAAACTTATGGCTTGACTCCTATACATGGTTGTTCACTCTCTGCATTGACCAGAATAACGTTGAAGGTGTCCTTTTTATCCAACTCAATGAAGGTTCACGTTACCCACTGACTGCAAATGAAGTATTCGAAATTCTCGAAATCGTGTTATCAAATTAGCCCAAGCTGAAGAAATAATAGGTACACATGTACAGTAACATTCAGTAGCCATCGTCCATGTAGAATTGTTCAATGGTATATGTATAGCGAATTATTGATGAGTTTTCACTACATTGGCTGTCAAAATAATGCCTATTAAACATAATCACACAACATAAAGTACATTAAAGAACTGATAACTTGTTACTAGAGGTATTTCCAATTTTATCATAACAGGTGGTCAGCACGTTGCTCAATGTTATGTTTACACTAAGGCAACGTTTAAAACTGATTGATTAAATTTTAAAAACACACTTTCCCGTAATATTCCACATCCCTGGACAATGCGACAAATTCGTTGTTTAGGTATCGGTGGGACATGTTTTTGTGGTCTGCTGAAGAAAAGAAACATACAGTTTTTAACGTAGATAAGCTCGTTGGCCGACGAATCAAATATCATTTCTAGATGCAAACTCGTTCCTGTATTTTATCTCAATATTCACACACCGGCAGGTCATAGTACAGTATTTAAAAGTCGGTGTCAATTTTCGACGCATTATTGAGAACGGTTATCGTAGACGTTATGTTGTGTTATCTTGCTGAAAATATAATGCACTCAGCCGTTCTAACCGTTAGTGGAAGGTCCTCTTTGTTGTTTACGATGCATTGTGAAATTACACCCCGGCATCTCTGACATAGCAATGTTTCACAGTGATTGAAACTCTGTGAACCAGGTGATGCGGCTCCTTGTGTGGGATCTCACCTAAAGATATCCAGTATTTGTGACAAAGTGCTACTGGATCTTCCTAAACAATCTGGCAAGTAGTTAACACTACTCAACTCTTCACTTGTTGGATTATTGAGGTTTACCGATCGTCTTCTGCGTAAAAGGGATGCCGACATGACCTTGCGCAATGCTCTAAATAGGATATCATCGTTAAGCTATGCTCAAACTGTGATAATGAAGGATTTTATTCGCCAAAAGCTAGGCTTCAAGAACCGTTTAGTAAATTCTGTAACGTCTTCCTCTGCTAATATTTATTCGGGGGTTGTGCTGGATCGTAGACTATTTTGACGTATCCAATACCATACGAGGTGGTGAGTTGACCAAGCTCAGTCTTGTATTGTTTACAGTATTGGCAACGACGTTGAAATGGTATATAATCTAAGCGTCATACCGCGAGTTGATAGTAGCGGCTATCTACATGCAATCCGACAATATATCACAGGGAAAACTTCGCAGGAATGAAAGCAGAGTTTAGCAGAATTGATTGGCCTGGCTCCATCACCACACTCGGTATAGATGATCACTGCCAGTTAATCGTCGAAGAAATCTTCGATCTCGTTGACAACCATATCACGAGTCTGCTGATCGCTCATGACATTTGGACGAAGGCTGCTGATGTGGGACTAGCCACCATGACTTTTCATTTTTCAAAAACACAACTATGTTGATCGTTCCGTCTTGCTGCGGAACCTGAATAAGTATAGCCTTGATGAACACCTACTCATGTGACTTGAGGATTATCTGACTGAACGGTGGTTCAACGTCAAGGTTTATGGACAACTATCCGAATGGTTTTATGCTGGAAGTGGCGTTCCACAATGATCAATCTTAGCAACCCTGTACTTCATTCTTTTCGTTCTCGAGCCAACCGGTACTGTCAAATAGTCAATTTTTCTGTAAATCGGTGAAAGGTCTCTGGCGATTCCTATAGTAACAGAAGATGTGGTAGCCTTACAAAACTATGTGAATGGCTTAAATCAGTGATCACTAGAAAATAACTTGCTACTCAATGTTAAAAAGTGTAAAATCGTTTCATCAAACTTGCGCTGATTACTACCCTGGCGACAAAAAGTCACTTGTGTCAGCGTGTGAACGAGAACTAGGGACCATAAACGCAGGCTGTCTGAATTTGTCTACAAACTGTGCTGCCATGGCTAAAAAGGCGTAATCAAAATTGGACCTTCTGAGAAGAATTTGTAGAGCTTTCCACCTTGAAGCGTTTTCCATTTTGTTCATCTTCATAATCCGTCCACATCCGGACACGAACATACAGATATGTCGTGTTCATCGGAAAAAGGATTAGAAGTTAGTTGAAAGTATTCACAGACAGAACCTCATAGGAATTATGGGGCTCAAAAACACACCCCGCTCTGGAAGATTGACAGAACTATGTCAATTCTCAGTAAACTATAGATATTTCGGGAAAGAATCAATTCTTACCTAAAGAGTATTCAACTTCCCGGGCCATTCACTTGTACACCTGTTCCCATTAAATAAGAAAGAAAGCTTAAGAATTAATTCTCTAGTACTAAGTAGCGGGAGAGGTAGGTTATTCTGTAAACAAAACTGCTACATAATTAGTGTTTGTTCACATTGGAGCGTACTGTTCACACCTCAGTCGGTTCAGAGTTTAAATATATCACTCGATGGGCACATATATGGAAAACAACTGGCACTACAAGTTTCCTAACCGCTCAACGTCACAGATCATAAACCGTGCCTATCTGCTTTATTACGTTTTAGTATACGGTGCTGAAGCAATTGCATCTAGTAGCTTCGTTGAATTTGCTTTTATCCAGTTTCTTTGTACCTACAAGTCGTCTAACACAATTTTTCACCGGCTAACACAGACACAGAAACAAGTGAGCAAATAACTTTCGCCCTCCTGCGACAACGTATGAATCAGAACCATTTCAAAATGTCACTATATGAATTTTGCCGCTCTTTTCGAATTCTCACTGTTTATTCATCATAGTGTTTGATATTAAAGTACCTAGCTGTTTGTTGCACTCTTGAACGTGACATAACTGAGTAACTTATCAGATGCTACCACATGTTCAAACAGATAGAATGATCCATCATCTCTACCAAATTCACAGTATACAGTTTAATGGCAACTAATGTTAAATCCGACTATACTAGTCCAGGCTTGTTTAAATATTTAAGCAAGATTTAGAAGTCGATAATTGGACAAAACAGTATCACGTGATATAAGAATACAAATACAACCAGGAGGTTTTATGAATATCAAACGGTGGCATAGGCAACAGGATTCATTAAGTAGTGGACAGATAACAACATGGTCATTTAGTACACTTAGTTCAACACTGTTCTTTACCATTGAAAGAAGAGAAATATGTTTCGATTTCTAAGTAATAAACAGGGAGAAATTATGTTATTCAAAGCTCAAGGCAGTTTCCCGTGAGCAAGTCCATTTGTACTTACTGAAAATGTCATTTAAAGTGTATGTGAAGGATTACATTAAAATGAATATGGTTGACGGAAAAAAACAAAAAGTCGATTAATTTAACGCTCACTTTCTGTTTGAAAGCTAGCTTTTGTAGTTACAGCTTTACCATGATTTTTTAAATTGATCAAACACTCTGCACGGTGTCCGTGGGTCGACTGGCTGGAGGTATCCTTAATTTGGGCGTAGTTCACATACCGGTCACAATGACAGATTCGTCCAAGTTAACAAGGTCACCTGATTAAAACTTTCTGAAATTCTAGGCCCAACCAGGTCAAGGACATCTACTACTGACGAGCTTTAACGAGAATGGAACTGTAGTATAGTGCATCTTCTTGAAAGAGCCGACTAGAAAGTTTATGGAATTGTTACACTTGTGATTAATTTTGACTTATTTTTTATTTATAGTAGTCACCATCCACTACTACACACCAAAATTCAATTGCTGCCCACCATCTCAGAACCTGGCTGACAGTGCGGATAGGTAATTTTCCACATTTGACAACTAGACCATTTAACGCATTATCTTAGGCGGATGGGTTGATTGAGATGGCAGTAGTACAGTGTTTGATCACCTTCATTGAAAAGGCAGTGTATGCAAATTGGCTATAAACTGAATGTGCTGGCCTTTAGTAAAACTAAGAAATTCTGCTGAAGCATACATAAAATCGGATAGTTTCTTGTAACTGGATCGAATAGGTTACATATTTTTGATGATGATTCACCATCCTTCTTACAGTCTGAAGTTATCATCATAATGACAATTCTGTCATCTTCAGTGTTGGAGAGTGAGAGGGCTGCGTTTGGGGCATAAAACATTTATCCCTTAGTTTGAATCCAGTGCAGCGGTTCATGGGTAGCCACCGAAATTACCAGAAGCAATACAAACGATCTCGGACTTCAACATATCATACAGCCTACCTTAATCATACCCTCCGTCACATAGTTTTACAGATACCGGATTCTGCAATAAACCGAGTTTATTTATACAAACGAGATCTTTCCGTTTTGCGCTTGTGTTATTGAAGCGTCTGAAGGACACGTTACATTTCAAGGGCGGCGTCTCATACATATACTGACACCTCAATAAATAACGGACTAGGGTGGTCCGAAATTCCACGTAGGCATTAGTTTTCAACAGTCTGAGTTTTACTTACTTTTTGAGGACCATTCAACCACGTGCCGAGCATTGACTGAGTGTTGACTATTTATCAATCTTGGATGGTTTTGACTTGCAGATGGCTTAGTTTGTATTCGTAAAATGTGCACAAATAAGCAGATCTTACGGAAATCAGTGGGATATGATGCATCTTTCGAGTTGCCAACAGATGAGTAGGATGATCCAAATCAGCTTCAAATTCCAGCTTGTATGGTAGACAGGCAAAACAGTCGACCGGGTGTTTAGGTAACCAATACTCAGATACTTCTATAAATGGCTTCAAACGACATAATGAGTTCTGATAGCGAATAGGAATTGTTCCACGACATGTGCTCACAAAACCTCGAAATACTAGGCATTCTCCATTGGTTGAACATTCAAAAGGAATTTCATTGTTGGCTACCTACCGTAAGCCCCAATATTCGATATGGACAGAGTGACGTGAGTTGCGGACAGGCGAACACCATGAAGAACGAAGTCTCATTTCGAGTGAGGAAGGCTCTACGTTTGTACTTTGAAAGATGACCGAATACTATTCAGTTTATGCGTCCACTTCCAGACAGTTCATCTATATTTCAAAAGTAAGGTTTGGTAGATTTCTAACGAAGCAATAATATGAGCAATCTTATGTGTCCTCAAGTTTACAACAAACCTCATTACTCTTGGACTAGGTTTCTGTTTGTCATTTGCGATCTTAGTGAGACAAGCGCTTTGCACTTGCTGTCAAGGTGGCCGAATTTAAGTTACATAATTAGACTTCTACCCATAAACTTGGCATACAAACAATACAAACGTGAACCTGCTAGAGATCTCTTGGATTTTGACAGCTGAATCAGTGATCGATACAGTCCAGAGCAGTGTAATTAAATTTTCACGTATATGTTTACACTACTTGCATGCACAAGCGATATATAGTGGTTCTCTGAAAAAATGAAGGCCAGATTACTTGTTAACGATCCACCTTGGAATAGATGACCCCATAATAGCTGTACAGAACAGTTTTGTTGCATCAGCTAGACTTTCTCTAAAGAGTGAAATAACTTTTCATTCAAACTGTTTATATTTTTTAATAACACATGGGCACAACAAAATTATTTTACATGTAGAAAGAGCGAGGTGCGCGAGAAAAACTGATGTTCATATGAGTGAGATAGTGTATAAGCTAGCAAATTGCACTTTGACGTTGAAACAATCAACCATGTTCATCAAGAATGGAGATAAATTTATTCGTTAGGATTTTTAACATTTGCATTTTGCACATTAAGTATGATCACACCCGTTAAAGATAAAAACATTTGTTCCATCAACTAGATATACTCGGACTTACCAGTTACACGTATTGCATGTGCCCGTTAAGTGATGGGACATTTGTATTGTGGCATACATTGTTCACATTTGCCTCGTAACGTAAATGACACTATTTTTAAGTCATGTCGGAGTGATTTTTAGAACTGGTCTACATTAATTTTGCGAAAAGACACGGAAGAAGGATATCTGACAAGTAAGACTTCACTCTGACGATCAATACAAATAGGAAAATATGAGGTAAAGTTGATTGTTGGTCAGCACTTATTCTGTAATCAGTCTCCATACAGAAGCGCCAAAGACAATCAAAGCTAGCGTTTTACACTCACGTTTCTGCAAGTAAATACCTTCCAGTCTTTCCGCGTGTTGGTAGTGGATCAAGCATTCTTGTATCATGATAACATCTGAGTAGTTATGTAATCTGTCTGGGACACCGAAGTACAAAAATTAATTACGCATATCGTTGGACATGAGGATCTGATTGGCCCGTTGTTCAACTGATCGGCCACATACGAACATTGTGTACGTTAAAAGCGTGTAATGTTTCAATGCAAGAAAATCATATAACCAGGTATTCAAGTTTCTGGCGTAGTCAAGAGGTATCGCTGCACAACTATCAAATTTTTGGTACGCCCGATATTCGTTTGGTTTTTTAGATTGCACCCAACACTTTTATTTCCTGGTCACCAGATTCACCCCATTGTTAACGACTTAGGCATTTTTTGACTGGTTTTAGCCAGTGGATATCTGATAGGCCAGCAGTTTTTCAACAGCATTGAGCCTGGCAGCTGTGTCGGTCATTTGGGCTCCTTTCATTTATGAGCAGTTCTTAATAACCATTTATACCATATGGCAGTTTTGTCAAGCGTGATAGCATACTGAAACGTGAATGCGAACATTCTATGCGAAGGCACTAACCGGCAGTGCTCAACCTGCGCCTTATGGTCTGTCAAACTGCGACAGAAAATGAACACAGTATATATGTACGTATAAACCTGCATCATCTGCAGAAGAAATGCACTTTAAAATTAATGAGAAATTGTTGAGATGCTTGCTTAAAATTGAAACTAGGACAGAAAAACCGATAGACGAGGATGCAGCACATAGAGGTATAAAACAATGACGGAAATCACAGAAGTCATTCACAACGAGGTTCTCTGCCACAGGTTTTAGAATAAAGTGCAGCCGTAGCAGAAGCAAGATCACCCTACTGATCTAAAAATTAAAGCAACATAAATGTAAGGAAGTTTTTTTAATGAAAATATAATCACTACTCATGAGTAATATATGGTACACGTCATTTTTTGCAGAAAGAAACGCAGCCCCCATCGAAGGAAAACTGTGAGTCAATATTTTATGCGCCATAATCAGTCAGGGGTTTGAGTGATATAACTTAAAGATGTAACACATTGGTTATTAGGTGTTTAAGGAGTCGAGTGATAGGCCACCTGGATGTGAAAGCCACAACCAAGTGTTACCGCTGTACAATTTATAAATGCAATCGACATAATTCACTTGCACTGTTTGCTTAGCAAATTTAAGAGCAAATTACGCTACCACCACGTTTTTATTGGGTAACCGCATTTAGGTGGTGGATAGGAATGATCCATGCTAGTGATATGCAACCAGCAGTTTGTGTTGTGATGCGAAGCAAAGCTCCGAAATGGAGGGATCTACGAACGCATTTTGTCGGTCCACTTATCGACCTTTTGTCGAATATAAAGTTACCGCTTGTCTAGCATGTTGATATCACTTTTAGATTGTCATGTTTTTCATGTTTCAACGGTAATTATATATAGGTGTTTTACAATACCTAAAATGGAGAAAAACAATCGTAAACCGACATAAAATTGTCTTGTATTTGCTTGGCTCATATTTGAATACTGTTGAATCCGTCTAGTGAGATTCAGGTTTACCAGAGACAGTCTCACGAGGTTTGTAGACCAGTTCCAATGGTATGATATGGAAGGCGGAAGCTTGAAAACAGTGGCCGAGGAAGTGTATTTTATCCGATGCTGTTCTGGTTAGATGAACCTAATTCGTCCACCTCTTTAAGTTCGCTGCATTTATTAACCAGTTTTGAAGCGTCTATATTTGCACGGCTTTTTCGAGTACTCCTTGCATTTTCTACAGCTTTGTGTAATATTTTGGAGTGAATTCAAATCATATGATTTTAATCTCAACTGTTCCTCCTTCAATTTTATTTCTGGATCTGATAGATTTACAAAAAGTAACGAGAAATAATGTAGTTTCGAAGTAATCTTAAAACTAGCCTCCACATCTAAATCTGCTCCTGTTCTACCTGATACTCGGGACCCCAAGCCTACTATCTTCATATATAGCACCATTCCAGGGAACATCCTTAGGGGCGTACATAAAGATAAAACTGTGCAAACCACGATCAACGTTGGCATAATAACCGTCGGCAAGTCCATATCTAACATTTACGAAGGACCAAATAGAGCTAGTATACTTCGTCTTGTCTACTATAGCCTGTACCGTCAAAGTACCGTCACTATCAGGATGGCTCCACAAGAAACCTCTCGTTGTTAGAATGCGAAAAGTTCTTTTCATCAAGTTGATTTCCATACTGAAATTTCTGCTCAATCGTCGGTCATTTTGTAATTTGTCCTCTTTGACCTGCTCAAAACCAGAACCACCATAATTACAAAGCTAACGTTGGCTTATTTGTCTCAGGTTTGAATAGCAACGTTTCTGACTAGGTTACCTAACTAACTAATTGTAAACACTACCGGTTACGTACATTCTTCCCTGACTAAGGTCAATACCTCGTTAAATATTGGCTCCCAGCTGACAGTAATAAATCACTTACTGTGGATTTTAAACAGTTCCGACAGCGTTTACGATTGTTTTCAGATTCTGTGCAAAAAACGACAGTAACTTGGGATGGAAGCGGAATGAAAATATAGTTCGGGTCGCATTCTTAGGCTTCAGTACCTTGTGTCCAAAGTTGGATCCTGTGAAAGTGAAAAATGCACCGAATGCATTTTATCAAGTAGTCTCTGCACCTTAGCACTTAACGAGACCGCACTATATCATAGTTTAATCCATTCAAGAAGGATGCCGGTGAGCTTGCCGTCTTTGTACGCAGCGTATGCCGTGTACGCGAACGCTTGAAACTACATCCACTCAAGTATCTCATCCCCACATGCTGCGTTTGGTCTTTCATGGGTACAGAAGTCAGCACTTTAGTTCTAAACAGGATTAAACACAATCATGAAATGACGCCACATCAGGCTATACCATTCCACTCGCACCCACAACTTACTCGTCAATATCATAGCACCGGAGAAGCAGTTCTTCACAAAGCCACTTCAGCCCATCCGGACAAGGAAACTCTCATCATTATGTTGACATACTTTATGAACTCTTGCCACCTTAAGAATATGACGAAATCGGTCACAAACAGGGATTCCGTTCAACTAAGTTGGTGGAAAGCAGTCGACTTTCAATTACTCGAACATATCGAGTACCCCAAGTTCCAGCGATGAGTAGATTCTGCATTCTGAATACAGTCTTTAAACACGAAGTGGGATCCCTCAGAAAAGGTTTTCCTTCATCAACGTTTAGCCTTGAGCACGTCAACATTTGAAAGCAGCATCTGGAGTTACAGAAGTTTTGAGAAGATTGGAGTTTGATTGAAAAACCACCACTACAACCGACTAAACATATTAACAAAAATGATTATGGTGGTACAACTTGACTTCAAATTCAACATAGTCGCTACAAACACTTTAAAAGAGTTCTGATTGAGAGCGCGTCTTAAGTTTGTGAGTCTAACCTCAACTAGCTGAGAACTTTGAGCTACAACTCCTTACTAGCCAAACCAGACGCCAATACTGATCGCAACAGAGGGAGTCGCCAAAGGAATGGATGACAGACACAAGTGATCGGTTCCATATACACTTGTAATTATGACGCCTTCAAAACATTCATCATGTTCAAACGTGGAGGCGCCAGGCGGACCCATCTGCATTAAGCCAGGTAGCCAGCTGGAACCAAGCAAGGATAAACGTTATGTCAACTAGGCATATTCGTTCGCAATACAATTTTCAGGTCACCTGTACCATTCTGTCCGTTAGGCTCGCTATTCTTTTTATCAACTTGCGTAGAGCAGATACCCTTCACGTCAAAACTAATCAGAACATGCAAACGTTGTAAAAGTTGTGATATATCCCGATGCCAATTCATGAACTGACAGTCCGCAGAAACCGGTTTTGCCGCTGCTTAAATTAATCAAACAGTCTGAGATGATTAACATCTATCCGGCTCAAACTAGTGTTACCAAAATGCACATGGGGTATCCACAGTACTGTATTTTATGATATGCCTAACAGACCGACGTTCTGGTGTTAGTGAGCTTTTGTTCTTGATATAGAGGCTTCCTGATCCGAATCTTGTTTTGACACCCTCCAACTGATGAGTAAACCAAATATGCAAGAAACCAGCCAACTTCGAGTGTATACACGAAATGAAGTAAAAGACGTTTCGAACGAATCAGGTTGTGTACTACGAAAACCATTGTGGTAAAGTATGCCAGTAACCTTTAACAGCAAAATTACAAGCAAAGTTGCACATCTAAGTGTAGAGACAGAAACGACCACAGAGAAAGAATCACACGCACGAACACAAATAAAAACATGCTGCTCTACGAGAATACATTAAGAATTTGACCAAAAGCACTGTAGCATTG
>JTDE01001890.1:17903-40807 GCA_014338405.1 Paragonimus skrjabini miyazakii | reverse complement strand
TACGCAACAAAAAATCGAAGGCTTCTCCGGTTCGCGGAGGCGGTAGCAATTAGCAAATGGAAGCCACCCCTCTGTGTACAGAAAGACTTGTTCGTGAGTACCAAATTGCCCTGGTAATTGACGTGTGTGGATGTGTGTGAGTGTGCGTTTGTTGGTGTGGTGGTTGATTTTGTTGTTTATCTTCACAATGCCCATTGAACTTTGCTATATAAACACACAGACTGCAGTATGTACCTGATGAGATGCAGCGAAATGTGCTCGAGAGATACATTGTGCAAAAAACTGTTTCTGACTTCTCTGTTCAAATTTGTTACGGGAAAAGGTTGCTTTGCTTTTCTGAAAACAGAATATGACAAAAAGTGTGGCAAGCATGTTTTCGATAAAACATCACCAGACAATCACAAAATTATGAACTTTGGTATTGGACCAAATTCGTGTGGTCACCGAAACTGCTCTGCCTGTGAGTTCCAGTAAAACCTTAACTAATTCCTGATCGATCGAGTGAGTCACTCAATTGCTGACTGACAAAAATGAATTTTCTAGATGTCTCTCTGAGCGAAACAAGTGATAGGAAGTTTAAACAACCTATTCATCGTTGGGACCCATAATCTGACCAGTACATGAGTTATTAGAATTAAACGAACTTGAAATAAAGACGCATTTCTATATGGTGTTAGCTGCACAACGAGTTACGACTTCATTGTTATCGTGTGGCTAAACAGAATTCGATGGTACGTATAACCATCGAGGATTTAGCGGGAGCTCAATACACCTAATCTGCCTCCCGTCTGGCACGCAGACAATTGGTCAAAAGAAGCGATGCCTTAGTGACTGTCCTGCCTGAACTCCGGAAGCAGCTACGAAGATGGAATTCGCTTTCTCTCCAGTTGCATTCATTCAGGGTGCGCCCTTTGCTATTAACAAAGCCTTCCAAAAATGTTCCTCTTCAACAGAAAATCGCGGACAACTCGTAATCGTGATGTTTAGTTTTCATTCCGTTACAGACACTCACGTACGTAACAACGTTTTGTCCCAATGGTAGCAGCCATCGTATGAGTACACAACGTTATCGACCGCACACGCCACGGTCTTGACTGCGTTTGGATTACAGTAATGTTTGTTGTTTTCGTCCTGGTCTGTCATGTGATCGGGTGCATGAGGCACATGGTGTTGTCACTTGGATATATATAGATCTGGAACTCGGACAGTCTTTGTTCTTCGTGACTCTCTAGACGGGATTGGAATACACCAGGTGCAATCCTAGATCAACGTTAGACCACTAGTCTTTTGGCCAAAGCAAAGCGACTCGACATAGAGTCTGACAGCATCTATCAAAAGACACACCCGAAGTTCCAAGGTGGTTGATGCGCACTAATGGCTACTTTGAGTCAGCGGAGTCACTGTTTCAGTAGTCACTCACAGGGGTACACTAGGTCAAACTGAAAGCCGAAGTGGTAAGTCACTGATATGGTTCCAACGAGTAAACCAATATACAGCATTACGAAAACCTTAATGTTCATGGTGAAGGTGTGAAGATAAGCCGTAAATGTTTACAAGTCAGTTGTATGTAACTAGTTTGTCTTTAGCAGGCGGTTGATGAGAGATAGTGAAGTGGTAATATCCCACTATTACTACTTACACGTAGTCGAAGATTCGGTTGTTGATAATTGAATCTCATTGACACTGGATCGCAACTTGCCCATCTCGACAAGTTTTTTCAGCCAGTCTTTTCCGAAATAAAGCACCAGACTTGAATTTCACTCTCTGAAGACCAACTAACAGAGCGTATTATCACCGCAGCCAAGATTTAAACCTTGGCCTACATCCCACACATGGCAGATTTGTTGGTCACTGTGCCACTAAGTTGAAGACTTTTCCTTTCTTTCATCCCTCTCCGGGCGGAAGTGCTGTTCCTGCACCTGTGTCTGAAATTCCCATAGATGGAGACGTCGACAGCTGCGCAGACTTCTGCTACTTGGGTAGCAATTTGTCTACAGGTTTGTCCGTGGACCGCGAGTTACGAGCTCATGTAGCGAAGGCTAGTGCTGCCTTCGGACGTCTTGAAAGACGTTTCTGGTAGAACCACAGCCTGAAACTGAGCAATAAGCTCTTTGTCTACTAGTCAATGGTGTTGTCTATACTACTGTACAACAGTGAACCTTGTATCAGCGGGATGTGCATTATCCGAGCAGTTTCCATTTGCAGTGTCTGAAATGCATCTTGGGTATTCGGTGGTCGAACATGGTTACGAAAACTGAAGCACTGCGGCGAGCGGACATGGACGGGTCCGAAGCTATGTGGATGCTGAATCAGCTTCGTTCGCTAGGTCACGTCATCCGGATGGACCGTGACCGGATTCCAAAGTAGCTGCTGTATGGTCAGGTGAAATCAGATATGTAGAATCCTGGTGGTCAAAAGCGGAGAGATCAAGATGTTATCCAGGTGTCTTTCATGTTGTAACATTGATTTTAAATGGTGAGAAGTCAGTGCTGAACCGGACGGTCTGGAGACATATGATCCGGACGGGCGTCAGCGAGTTCAGTGAACAACTACTGCGCGGCCAAGAACGGAAATGCGCAGTACGCAAGAAGAGCGACGGTGTCATAGGTCATGGTGACATGACCATATAGTGTTGCGATGTGTACAGCTGCCAATGCGTTAGCTGTTTAGGATTAATAGGTCATCAAAGTACGCATCGTACACTGTCGACGAAGAGATAACGAGTACGTTAAGGTCAACTGGGTTATATCAATTACATCCATTCATTTTCGAATCGTAACGACAAAATACCTATAATTACAGCAGGTGATCGTATCTAAGGGCGGCATTACAAGTTCAACAGCTAAAAACGTTTCTGTGCAAACTACCAGTGGAATGGCTAGTAGTTTCTTACCGACTCCTATGGAGCAATGTCAATGCTCTTTGATTATCAGGAGAACAAGCGATTTCGGTCATGTACTCATAGTTTCCTACCAAAATCACCCGAGGACTCGATTTTATCAATAATGAGAAATGAAAAACATTCGTTTAAGAAGTGTTTAAGTGTTGTTAATATTAATCTAAATGCTTGAATGAAAGAAATGCGACAAGACTGCAATTCTCCTAGTCTGCCTGACGTACGGGAACCTCAGAAGTATTCGACTACTGCCAGATGCACTATTTATAAGACTGTCACCACACAGATACGGCTGCATCTCAATCTGAGCATCTGTTTTAACAAATCCATTTAAAGTCATACGATCGAGTGGGCTGTTCAGGAGCACAACGTTACCAGATTGATGACCTTCAATGAAGTCGCGGGATAGTGTTACTGTTGCTCTGGAGCGATAGAATTACGGTGTGTCCTAAAAGTCTGGAAAATTTTGAACTCTCAGATTGGTCGGTCAATCAGCTCTGATATATGAAAGAATGAATCAATCGAGTCCGCTTGACGGCCGGGTTATTGTCTGGCGATCCAGCATGTTTGAGGTGTGCGAAACTGAGCTTTCGTTGAGTCCCGCGTTTTCTCAAAACGGCGGCTGTTTATCGAAACACACTACACAGACAGCCAACGCAGAGAGGTTTGCGTAGGAGACAGAGAAGGATGAGAAAACTGAACGAACTCGACGGTAATAGACAACGAGGAGTCGACTATCCTCGGATAAAGAATGCGCCAAAGCGGTGGACGACAAACAACGAAGTTAGCGTTCTAACTTAGGGCGGTAACCCTTACCAATAGAAATGGTGGCCAAATCCGGCGGTGATTGCAATGATCATAGATTGCGAATACAGTGTGAGGACGTCGGCACGACATGGTGGTCACGTGTCCATCGATCGGAACGACCTGATTGCAGCCAATCAGGTATGTCCCGATTACGATAGTGCCGTCGGCCCGACAGCTACCAAACAGGTGAGGCCACCGCAACCCAATCACCAGGAGACCGTAATATGATTGGTGCACGTCTATCTCACGTTTTCCAACCAATTGCTTTATGTGCTGCCACCCACATAGGAGCTTGTAATAAAAAATAAACGGAAGTGGTAATTCAGTCCACAGCCCTTGGTCTACAGTCCTATTGTATCGAAGCCAGTCTTGAACTCCAATTATTCGATTACTTACCGTCAAGTGACAGTGACAGTATAAAGAGAGAGATCTGTACTCTGTTGATATTACTGTAGTGATGTGAACAATAGATTTGATAGGGAAATAAAGGGATGCAGTTACCTCTAACGCAATGACCAATTTGCCACCAGCGAGAATCTTCAAGTGGTGCACAAAATGACCGAACACACTCGGGCTGAGCCACATTCGACCCTGAGACAGTAGAAGAATGTGAAAAGTGGTTACACATATGTGTTTGATCCATGGAGGAATGGTGTGTATTGAAAAATACAAATTTCTCGCGCGATACAGTCTTAGCCACATGGCAGGCAATTGATCTTTAAATTTGAAAAAATTCCATCCAAAACGTGAATGATAAATCGAGCGAGTCCGTTAAGAAACAGATTTTTAAAAAGATCTTTTTGAACACTACAACTTGTATGTTATAGTCTCTGGATTCGACATGACCTTTGGATCCTGCAATGAAGGGAACAGTCACTTCGGTATTTCTGACTTATTTCTGTCCAATGACTGAAACAAAAAGCGATCAATACATGATGACCGATGTCGTAGTATGAAGGTGACCAGGAACCCGTCAACCGGTGTTACAATATACTAGCACCTAACGTTTATGAGAGCCTTCTCAAATGTCCTCGACTATTCAGGTGATTTTGGGATAATCTACAAAAACTTCCTGCGGTAAAATTACTCCTCTTTATACAACAGTTTACAAGTTAATATGGCCGCTGTTTCTGGTTTGCCGAACTGGGATTATGCAATCGAATGATCGAGGTATACTGGAAATGACGAAAGGTAAAAACAGCATCTGGCGACGGGAATGTGGAATAATTGAAAATAAGAATTATCTGCATTTGGTCTTAACAGTAGATAGGCCAGAAAAATGATACTTGTTCAAAACTGTTCAAACTGTACAATTAAAAGGTCGTACAATTAACATGAAGACAGTGCCGTGAGGAAACAGAAATTCATCTGTAATGGAATACTGAGAACAAGTGTGGCTATTTCACACGAGCGCAATGTCGCGTTTGTCAATAGCCATAGTGATAGCTGCACTAACAAAAGTAAAACACTGTGGTTAGACTCATTTATTCCATATGCATCATTAATATACTCCAGAAGGCCGGAACAAATGTGGATCAATGAATAATCTCGATTTTAACTGCTATTATACTAGCGATTTCATTTTCCGCAATAAGATAACTTATTAGTTGAACCGCTCGTAAACAGTCGCTGTACCGACACGAGTTTCACTCTTGTTACGGTTCACCGGTAGTGCATATGCTTATCCGTACTGGGATTCGAACTACGGCTCTCACATATACGAGGTGATTATGAACTGACCATCACTCAATTTGTTTCAAACGTCAATCATAACTGAGTCACCAAGTCCCTGAATTATGCCTAGGGTACTCGATTGAGTAGCCGTCCAGCCGTCCAGTGAACTTCATTGAATCCATTGAATATCACGCACGATTGTAGCTGAACGGTTAGAAGCGACAGCTCAGCCACATATAAGGTGGGGGCAATAGCGCGCTGGTCAACATTCGCGCCTCACATGCACGTGGATCCAAGTGCAACATGTTATCGGAGCAAAGATGTGCATTACTGATTGGCTGTAACAAGTGCGAATCTTGAGGTAGGGTCACCTTTCGAAGTGGGCCGATCGAAAATGTACTCGAATGCGAACGAAATGTCCCCGTATGAGAAAAAAAGAAATATTTTTTTTACTAAGACAGTATAAGATCTGTTCAATAGCCTAATAGCAAGCGAATTAGTACACATGCATGAAACAAATGGAATGTGATGCGAAATACTCACTTCCGGACATCCGATAGCTGCATCGAAGCCACATGAGACCAGTACAAGTTGCGGGTTAAACTTGAGGAAGAAAATAGATTTAGTGGGTATGAATTGGAGGGCATAAACCAACTGCATTACGCTTTATGAACATGTGATCTACAAATTTTATATGATTCATAAGAGGAGAACCAAACAAAATTCGAAAAAATAAAAAAAGCGTTCATTGTGGCATAACATGAAAATAAGTAGGCATGCGTTTTGTGAGGAAGGCGTTTAGTTTTGGATGGTGGCTGACACGGAATGAAAATCGATCACAGCTATAGTCATAAAAGATAATCTACACAGGAGCTGAATGTAGTTTCGTTTGCAGATCTCATGTTATGATATAAAGCGGAGTTAAGTACTCAACAAGGAACACGAGCATGACGTGGTAATCAGAGCTGCGTACGGTAAAGTGTTGTAGAGTAACGCAGACTGGTGCCACCGCTGCAACTCGTACTTGAGGATTGTACACATCTCCAGTGGCCTCCATACGTCAAACGATTTGCATCGCGCACTGTTACCCACAAATTTTCCCGGTCTAGTTACGGAATATTAACTTCGAATCGAACAGATCGATTTTGCTGCATTAGTACACAACACACACTTCATATCTAAAGTATAATACAGATTAGGACTTTGTTATTTCTTCAGACGCAACCATGTAGGACAGTTGTGAAAGGAATGGGACGGAAAGACAGCCCGTTGAGCTGTAAGTGGAGTTACTGACTACGTAGAAGGTTGTAAATAATGAGACATGAGCACAAATAAGAACTACTTCCCTGGTTGCAGTACTGCTGTCCACTGAATACAAAAGAAGAGGAACAAAACAAGTTGAATACATCTGCTGTGTACAGCAATTTCAGTAACCCATCATCAACTTACTCGTTGTTATGATATTTGGTAGCCTGGTGATAGAGCATGATCACAAGCCTCAAATCAAGAGATGCGCAGTCAAATGCTGCCTGCTGAATTGGCGTTTTATTTGCATACTCTGGTTGATCCATAACATCATAAACTAAGTCTTTTAGAAGATCCGGCACCTGCTTACTTGAAGTTAATTTGTAGCGTAATAGGAACATTTTCAGTAGATCAGTCCTACCATCAATGCTCTTTTCATCACGTCAACATGACGTTCAGTCAGACAGTCCAATTTAGAGTGATATAGCAATTATCTGACGTGTGGAACAGTGTTCCACCTGAAAGTCTTAAAAACTGTCCGACACAAAAGTCGCTGGAAATCAAAAAATGTTCGATTAATGGTCAACCCATCAAGTCAACCTTCGGGCCATTGCTATTTCCACCCACCAAGCAGCAAAATGTTTGGACCGTTCAAAGAACCAACATACTCGTTGGTGCTTTGGACAGAAAGTTCCGCATCCTCAAGAGAGTAAACAACTGATACTCAACGGGAGCAGCGTTTGTCATGGTTTGGAGTATCGGAATCCATATGAGCCAAAACCCATCGTTTCATACGAACACGTTCATTCGGACCCCTCATGGATTTCATTGGCGACATTGTTGTCAGTCTTTGCCGTAGCTCAGTAGGGATAAAATTATGGATTCTTAATAGAATTTGAAGGTCAATGAGAGAAAGCGCACCATCATGCTGCCTGTGATCAACCTTCCTGAGGACATTTCCTAAGTTTCTTGTTTTGAATAACCAGAAACTAGTAAGGTGAATGTTTTAAGTTCAGCATTTTGAAAAATCTGGAAGTCGGCTGAAAACGAATCAGTGAAAAGAGTATGATACCGTTCCTAATTTGTTGTAATTAAGGTAACCTTATCGTTTTAGTTGCCACCCGTGGATTTCTTTGGTCGTGCTAATTCTGTTGCTGGCCGCGTAGTCTGTTACGTTTGTATACCGCTATCTCAAGCATCGCCCACTACATTTTCAGTAAGTTCTCAGAGGTTTCTTTGAATCATTCGGTATCAGCCTATGATTTCGCATGTGCTGTGTTAACGTGTTTTGATTGTTCGGTTACCCAGATGTCAGACATGTGAGTCATTACTCTCTGAAAAGATGCAAGCACTTTGATACTCAATGTTTGAGTGTGGACATGCAGATTCAAGAAACAGATCCCATATCTTCCCTTTCATTGATCTTTAAACCAGGGTTTGTTCTTCTTATTATATACCAGTCGATCACTTGCTTATTGTTATCACTGTTGTAAAAGTACTGAGAGTGAATTAGGAAGCTTGTTTCATTTCACTCAACAGGTTGATCCTTATTTCCATATGACGTAATGACTGAAAGGAACAGAGAAAGAAGGATAGCAATTTGGTACGTTAGCCTTTACCTCCGGTGTTGGGACCAGTATTTATATGTTGGATATTCATGTGTTCCTGTGTCAAGTCATGCGTAACGCCAGCACACCTACTGACAGTCAGAGATCAATTTGTTCCAACCATTGGAAGTTGTTGTTTTGCCGGATTTACTCGATGGGTATATTTTTCTAAAAACAATTAACCATAACAAGCCCATAATCCACTGACTTGTATTGCTTTAACAACTTTCTGCCGCTAATCGATGTGGTCATCTTTTGAGCGGATCGGAAATGACGATGAAGCAAACGCAATACAACATAAAAATACACCGTATTATTTTACGGTTAGTTAGCTGCTTTCCATTTGATAAGGGGACATTGCGGTGGATTATCAAACCGAAGGTGTGTGTATTCCAACACTCGACGGAATACCTCAACGCGGTGGGAGGTACGTCCCAAAACCCACAGCGACTGGACGAGCCCTCGTCCAACGAGATCGGATCGACGGAAGGGGAATGGCAGGGTGGAAACCCCCCGATAGAAGGCGCCGATCACACACATAAATCGGGCAGAAGTGCACACGACGTGGGGGCGGAAACCAGGACGTGTTGTGGCCTGGACTTCTGACTCATAAACGCAAGCGCGCGCGCAGCATGGTAACAAGCGAGTTGGACAATAAAGATTGTGCTTTACTGGACGCCTTTTCACCACAATATATACAAGTGATGCTGTCTGCTTTTGCAATATAAATCAACGACGGATACTTCACCAGTATGGTTGGAATCTCACACTTGATAGCTCTCTATAAGGAATATAACACTAAGAGTTTTTGCAAAATGAAAGTCGCCTAGAGTCACTGCCAGTACACATGATTGATGTGCACAAGGGTAGAATCACATGAAAGTAATGTGGTTTGGCCTTAGTGAGTTCGTGTATAACCGATATTGTAAGAATACATTCAAAAAACTGGAAACAAGGATGTTCAACTCACCTCGATCGCAATTGGCATTAAAAGTTGGTGGAAAATTGCTAAATAATCCGAATCCGATAGACCAATCTGAAAAAAGAGGGGACCAAGGGACCGATTGAAAATGATGACGATATTCCATGTGCATAAACAGACAAGCAAATCCCATGTACCGTAAACAAAAAATTCTCTTCCACTAGATTTCATTTTTGGACAATGAAGTAAAACGGTACACTAGTTGCATCGTGAGTAAGTGAGTCTTCGGGCTTCATTGAAATTCTGGGATACTGAGTTTGTCAAAACCTCTAACCATCTCCACCAGCGCGGTACAGATAACAGTCGCCAAATGCAGTTAGTTGGTCCCAGCTTGGCTGTGTGAGATGTTGAGAGTTTGATGACAGAAGTAAAAAGTCAGCACATGGGAATCATTTGACATTCCACTGACACGTTTTGATCAAACCTAGCCATTGCTCAGATTGGCCCGTTGCCAACATGCACTATCTGCCAAAAATGACCCCCATCCCAGTGGGATACAATAACACTGAACAGCTGGAGAAGTTAGTAGTAAAACCGTCTGCTAGTTTTCAATATAAAAGGAGTCGTGTGCAAAAATAGTAAAAACAGTTACGATCCTCCAATCCCAAATGCCATTAGTCTGCGGAAAGCTAGCATGGAAAATTTCCATCACTTTACCTCAGAGCTTCGAAAAATCGATTAGATACACACCCACCCCGTATTAATCACAAGTTCAGCTGACGAGTTGCACAACTTGAAACCTTCATGTGCTTGGCGAACCGACGGGCTATGATCACCACTCAAAACTGATTGAGGGTGTTGCATTGCCATAGGCTTTCCAGTAAGCCCCTTTCGAAAGGAAGTATCAGATTCAAGTTTTGCACTTGTCACAGCACATCAGTAGTGCATATACTTTCCACAGCCAAGACTAGAACTCCGGACACGCTTTCGTGAGGGAACCGTGTTGACCACTGTACCACTGACCTCACATTGGGCACGACTGAATCATCATACGTAAACGCTCAGTCGCATTCGTTTGTGAGTAATGTTCAGGTTGCCCGATCTCCCCGAATAGGAGACACAGTAACTGTCCTGTTAAATCCAGTTGATCACCCCACGACTCGGACTTTCTCTCTAATTCGAAATCATACGAACCGTTACCTTGAGAAATATTTTTGATTGCTGGTGAGTAATAGAGGATTTTGGTTCTATATAAATTGGACATCACTCACAATTGATTGCAGCTTTGTAAGTTTGTCAGAGGAGCCAGATCAGGATAACAGGCCAAGTAATGTAAAATCTTAATCCCACATGATATGCGGTGTGTGAATACAAGAGCTACATTTCTGACATAACTATAGTCCTCTACCAAATTGAAGTAAGGAAGTATGACAGTAAGTGACCCATGTCTCAGCAGTCAGCTTCATGATTATAATTCAATAGTGTCGGTTAGTACATCGGACGGTTAAAACTGTCTTCCATACGGTTATCATGCTTCGGTCATCAGTACGTAAGCGGGAACGCATTCTCAGTTTTACGTCAGGCTAACAATATATCTGTACATCAGACCTGTCTGAGTGAGTTCTTTCTCGTTATAGAAGAAAGAGGAACGCTACCGGCGAGCTCAAGAAAAAGGAGTTTCAGACCAAAATAAGCAATGGTTTGTCAGCCGCTGAGTCAACAAAGTGGTTCTATTCATTTCGTTACTTTTCAAATGTGAACTCAACCTATAACCGGTTGCACATTGTCGAAAGATCGAATTTCAGTATCAGTTAGAGATCTGAAACACTTCTTGCTACACTGAAAGTCTTCTGTCACGTTCGTCATCCTTCTGTATTGCTTTCCGATTACCGATAGTCCTGCAAGTGGGCACCCTAACAAAATTCCTGGGCTCGAATAACGTGGGATTTCCAACTGAAAGTCTTACCAGAAGGGCTTACCCAAAACACAGGCTTCCTAACTGAGTCGGGTTAGTGAACGACCTCAACATACCACTGTAACCACAACCAGACTAGTTGCCCCGGGGGTGTACGCACATTTCAGGTCAAGTCACTCGACCCTATCGCCCAGTGTTTTGGCCTGGACGGTCCACGATCGATAGCGTCTGGCAGCACACACACACGTCTCTGTAATCATTCAGCATTTGCGAAACAATGCGGGGCTGGGAACCAGCATGCATCGATGAGTACAAATGGACAGTAAAACTTCGATATTTTCCTGGTGGAGTGTGATAATTTTTCCACCAAACGATGGATAGTAAACGGTTTCATTAATGGGCGACACAGAGTTACAAACTGATTAAAAACTGACTGAAATCTAACAGTTTTCCTGTTCAGTCTGAGACACGTTAAGTTACGTTTTTAGGTTCACCGCACCGTTTGTGCACTGTGACGTGACGTTTTAACAACCATATTGCCAAAACGATAAGCGTCACATGGCACTTCTCAGCTCTGCGGTCTTGTTAATGAGTCAAACCCAGTTCATTTCAGAATGTCTTTCTTCTATTTTAATTATAATTCGGTGTCATAGTTAATACAAATTGCTGCGTTATTGAGATCAACGTGGACAGCGCGATCAAAAAGGAATGTTAAATTAGGCTGCTTTGTTCTCCGCAAACCTGATTCGTCCTGAAAAATGACATATCCAAGATGTGAAGGTCGTTTAGTCTCGCTAAACACACTATACGGACTTTAGTTATGATTACGATCTAGGACAACATGTCGATACATGTGCGTACTGATAGAACTGGGCCCAGTTAAGAACGTAACAAGCCTCATGTAATCACCAGGGTATCGACTGTCCCAGTAGGATTTCTCAAGCAGTTCAGGCCGGACTCTACCAACGTCGATGTGGAGTAATGAACTTATATTTCTATTCAACTAGTATTACAATCTCAATGCTTAGTAACTGCCTGGGCGGATTCCAGCGTGAACTGTTTGAGAAAACCTGCCGGGGGCAAACGATTCCCTGGATCATTTGGTGGATTTCGCATAAGCCAGTGAAACGGATGGATAACAGAGCGCAAATGTGAAAGGCCAGAGGTCTCGGCCTGGTTTCGTAGTTCAGCTAATTGAGTGCCTATCGCGTTTTTGTATGTTGTTTCTGTCGCTGATTCGAAGCCAGCCGAAACCCTAACTTTTCAAGATCGGGTCATCAAATCTGCCAAACCGTTCATTAGTATTTCGAACTGTTTCTTGTTTACCATGTGAAAAGTATGAAAAAACAGCAATGTTAAGCAAGATAACTTGAATTTTCCTCGACGAATAGCCTCCAGATATATTTTTGTTTTTCTTTCGGATTTCGATACCCATACAGAACAGCTGGTTCCACATTTGATTTAAAAAGAAGTTCGACCAACAATCAGGATTAGGACGATTGGTCAGTTAAGTGACCGCCCAATCTGTGTTACGCTTTCCAGATTGTTCTCATGAACGAGCTACTCAGCCGTCAAGCATTTAGACTCGTCATCCAAAACATACAAAGACCACCCGCTTGGTCTGCGCATGAGTGACGTGATCAACTGCTGCAAAATTAATTGTCCGAGCACCCTCACGTAGTCTGTCAATGTACGCTCTACACTTATTTCGGTACGTCAAATGGACGTAAACGCCCTGTGGTTTAAAAACTAGAATCCATCTCGGTGTAATCACACATAAAGGCAAGAAAATCGAAACAGTAGGAAATCGGTTGACTTGCTAATCGTTTCCCTCAATAGATCACGAAGTAGATTGCAATATGCCCCGTCAATGATATCACTAAACGGAAATAAGAATTGCATTGAAATTACATGTTCATGTTCATCCGGCCTGTCTGATGCGAAAAATACGATCACTCACATCATCCAGTGGGATGTTCACATTGTATCCACGTCCAGGACCTTCACCAACAAAATCGAAATTGGCCTCACGTAGGTTGGGCCAAAACGTGCCCCGTTCGTAACGATGAATTGACACAAAGAGTACTCTTCAGCGAAATGTGCGATCAGGACAGTAGGATGGAGAGAAAAAACATGAATTATTCTTATTGTGACATATGATTAGATGTTGAATCTCAAACAGCACAACACTTAGGGAGGCGTACTCGTTTAGGAGATCAACGAGCTTATGGTCTGTCTGGTGTCAAGTAGATGGTGGTAGAAGTTCATTGAATGTCACTGATGGATTAGTGGATAGTTGTGTGACCGAAGTGTAATAGGAAGTCTGCTTGATAGTACACCGTTAACTACATACAATTCTAGCACTCAGCTCGGACGGTATCAAGGGGACGCCCGCGTACGTTAGAGTGCATGGCAGCATTTGGCCGCATACATGTAAACTGGTTGAATTGAGCGGTTAGTGGAACTCAAACTTCTCATACTTCCTATTCAATTTATAAGTTACGCAGACAATGCGAATGACAGGCAGAGCGGACCTGGGGTGGTGTTGATTTCACACAACCGGAACGTGGGCTACCACATTATCATTTATCTACGGCGGTAGTCACGTGATGTTGACAATGGTACTGGTCACAGGACTGTGTGGACTGAAAACCGAAAAAAACAAGGTTAAACTAAGTATGAGGGCAAATGAATTAAAATTCGAACGAGCAACTGGACTAGTAACGGAAATCAAAAGACGGGGGAGACATTTAAGTTAGGATGCTGAGTCAGCGCCGGTTGCCGTACGGCTACAATGAATCAATCCCACTTGACAGTAAAACAAATGAATTATTAAAACATCGACAGAGACATTCGAGATAATCCGAACATGAATCAGTGGTCGAGGGTTTTGAGTGCCTAGAGCCATCTCGTTTGTGTATAAACAAAGTTGCAGACTGGTAGTCTTACCGATTGTCATTGTAGAAAGTGTACTGAGTACCTTGACCGTGATGCACATCCCAATCCACAATTAGTATGCGTTCCAGTTTTGGCGTGGATTTGGACCGGCAAATGGGAACAGCGGAAACGGATTCTGAACTAGATGAGACACCGGAGATGGATGGTGAGTTGGAAACAGGACACAAATGCTGCAGGTGTTCGGCAGCTATTGATTTGTTAAGGTGCTTGGATTTAGATACCAGACGCGTTTGTTCCGTTGGTTTGATAACTTTGGGTGGAGGGTCCAAAAAACTGGCTGCAACGGCTGCTACATTGTTCAGCACACAATAGCCACACGCTTCTGCATACATTGCATGATGTCCCGGTGGTCGCAAGAATGCAAACCCATTAGCCAATCGACCTCGGACAACCAGGTTAGCCAGATGTTTCAGACTACCTACGGCCAGACAAGCGCTATCCCAAGTGGACTAGGAAAAAGAAAGTTAATGAGAGAACAAGAGCTAATTGGAAAACACTTAGCGAGACTTTGTTAATCGTCTAACTGCGTTTGTCAACCTGTAGGATATATCGTTTTTTATTGCATAAAGCGTCGCAGGGGGTTTACGAACAGCACATAATGTGTGAACAACCTGGTGCATGTGAATATTGTACAGAAGAGACGGCAGGTTGCTTCAGTCTTGGAAGATAGTGGAAATATTCAAAAATATTTCTACGACGTAAGACATCGAGCCACAAAAGCGGGGGTCAACAGGAGTGAGGGGGAAGATCTGTGCACATCAGTAAATCGCTTGAATCAACAACAGCAATGGCAGTAGAGCATACAACAACCGATGTGTAACCCTCTGATCCGTAAAAATTCATAGAAAACTGGAACATTATCAGGCGGAGTTTGCCTAAAATGTTGAGGTGATCAGTATGCCCGCTTTTCGATTCTCTCGCACTCACCATTATCTCCTTGCTCATTGCAAACTGACGAGAAAATGGATGAAAATTACATACACATACATACCATATCGGTTGCTCCACATTAAACGTTCGCTCCATTGAGTTGTATTCATTATTACAGTAAGTTTCAGTTTAATAGTCGAAAGTTTTTAGGCCTCCAGTTTCAAACGTACTGAGAACTTAAAAACAACGGGGATTAAAGGCAATGACGACCAATGGCTGTCTAGAAGAAGCGTAATGTCATTTGTCAATGACTATCCGGCTAGAAAGCGAGAATTCGGGTAAACCACAAATAAAACCATACTCACAGCCCAGCGTGAAAGTTAGCAATTTCGATAGTGAATACCGTATTTCCCCAATTTAAATGAATAAGTGTTCGATGGAGCCTAATCATTACAGAGTTTTGGCGTGTTGGGTAGACGAATGAAAAGCAGTTCGTGAAACGATGAGCACAAACAAAAAAGCTCCAAACGTTTGGTTTCCGCGTAACTTCATTTCAGAGATGAACAATGAGGCGAAGTCAGTTGGTTGAATAGCAATACTATTGTAACCGGTATGTCAACTCAACAACGGTAGCATTCCGAAGGCAGCAGGTTTTCGAATTTAATCACAACCTCGAGCAAGCATAGCAGGCGGCCGCGTGTACACGCGATTCATTTTGTTTGACTTGATGGAACCGAACGCGGTTGAACAATGACCCTAAACGGCTACGGATAACTGTAGGGAAAAAAATGTGATAGTGGCAAATAAGATACACAAAAAATAGATTTTTATGTTGTTCACTCGCTTTGGAGTCGATCTGGTTAGTACGACCAAGAAGACATTTATATGTAGTTTCGTGTGCTTGTTCGGTCGCCTTCGAAGGGATTATTGCCGTCTAAAGCTACCTGATTCGGAAAATGGCACTGCGATCAGACCTCATTGTTTTACACTGAATTTGAAATGGAACCGAGGTCATACGTCATGGATACGTCAGTGGCAGTGAAATGAATGACTGCTCGAAAGCGAGCTGACCAGATGAAATTCAAAATGAATCCGACGGCTTTTAAAAAATCTTGATTGGGTCCGAGAAGCACGACTGCAGTTCACCGTACATCTTCCACTACGACAGAAGCGCAAGTCAAGATTGATTTTCATGAAATTACCAAACGGGTAATGTCAGTTCAGTCAACAGTCTAACAAGATTAATGATGAGTGGGTGATTTTTTAAATATATAACTGATCGCTGTTGTTGCATTACCACAGACTTTCCAGTTGACCCCTTTCGAATAGGAGCATCAGACCCGACCTTCGCTCTTGTTAGAGCTCGTTAGCAATGTATGTCCTTGTCACGGTTGGAACTAGAACTCCGATCACGCTTTCACGAGACAACCATGATGGCCAGTGCCATTTACGTCACATCAGGCAAGACTGAATCATCGTCTATAAAGGATCTAAGATGTCAAAACCGCATTCTGGAGTTGTCAAGTGTTTGACCGAAGGTCAGGATAACGACTGTAACAGCACGTAAATCGTTTACTGAAAAACTTCTGCAACGCTTGTGACAGTCCCCATGATGAGTACTAATTTTTTTCACAGTGCGGTTGATTATCAAACCCGAAGTGCGAGTATTCCAATACTCGGCGGAACATTTCATCGTGGGGGAGGTACGTCCAAAATCCCACACCGAGCGGATCGAGGACGGCGTGGGCGACCGGATGAGTCATCGCTCAACTGGATCGGACCAACGGGCGAGACATGAGATGGATGACCAGATGGGGGGCGCGATTATCCCAGCACTCCCCCCACCCCGACAGAAGGCGTCGATCACACATAAACCGGGCAGAAGTACACACGACGTTTGAGCGAAAACCGGATGGTGTTGTGCACTGAAATTGTGATTCATAAACGCGTGCGCACGCGTGGCATGGCAATCAGCGAGTTGGACAATAAAGATTGTGCCTTATTGGACGCCTTTTCGCTACAACAGATACGGAAAGCGCGTGCGTATGTTGTGTTATTGCCTTCTACATCAACACGAAAGGTCATTCAAAAGTTGAATAGGGCGGTCCGAAAAGCTGATGAGCATGACATGGTCGGATACATTTTTCTGCATATTACCGAGTGCGTGTTGCAGAACAGGGACGCGGAGAACATGTGTCAAAGGTGAAGCCATATTAATAATTATTCAGGCATGATACTTGTTACCACAGCAGAGATAACTGTTGTGTTCAAATAAATTAGCTTGCGCCCAAATCTAGCTTCAACACAGTGGGAACAGATGACCGGGAACTGTGGTCATATTTAGCTTATTTTGAAGTACAAGCACGTTTACAAATAGTAACAAGTGTTGTATCGATTACGTGAAGTCTTCCATGTGTTTGATCCACGGAGGGCTCCCTTGATTCGCGGTTACTGGATCAGTGACACTGGTGCATTTGTCGTAATCGCGCCCGTCTACTTGGTGGATCCGATATTATGGCGCGTTATGTTCTAGAAAGGGTGTTCTGCAAGTTTGAATTACCACTGTAACTTAAGAAACGAGTCCATCGGAATAGAATCAGAGTTGGACACAAGAATCCCAATATAACTGTCCTACTAGAAGGCGGTAACTGGGGCTTATCAGTTGCATCAGCGATTGTGAACGTCTGGATGAGGTCTATCTGCTGATCACGTACGATAGCTAGTGTTGGTTTGTATATCAATCTCTACACAAGCGCAAGCGTATTGGTGTGTATGTGTGCCAAAGGCTATTTCAACCGTCCTTGGGAAATGTTTCGAGACGCAAAACGTCAATCGTAGCCACGTCATATCAATGTAGTCGGTATGACAAATAAGTGGAGACCGGTAAATAATGGAAGATCTGGCGAACAAAACAGACTGAGATTTTAGCGGTGAAATCAAAATCCGACCCGCGATGTAAGTTAGCACAACAGCGGCAATGAAGCAGATTTGTTGTAAGACAATCTTTAATCGTCTATCAGATGGTGTACAGACGTCGTCCTTCTTGTATAGCAATCGTAAGACGGTTTGCAATATTGGTGCCGCAGTCGCTCTTCGGTTAAGCAACTTTTCTTTCGCTCACCTTGTGATAATTGGTTCTGGATGTCCGAGGTCTATGAAAGTCTCATTACTCAACCACAGTCCACTCTGAATTGAAATATGCGTGCAAACACTTAGATATTTCTAACGATTTGAAGAAGGCGCCTAATATAGCCATTGATGTGAAGCTGTTAAAATGGAGGTCTTGGTCGTTCCATGTGCACCTGCGACAGTTTAACAGTTGCATTGACCCATTAACCACTCGACTAACGAGGATATCCAAAATTGGATAAGAATCAGTGGTTACGCTCTGAATTTACCGTAACGTTAGCATTACACCGGCACTGTCAGGGTACATTCGACTTGCTCTTTTGTGTCCATTTTTCATAAATAAATCTGTTTTACAGATGGCTTCTTGTGCCCAAGCTTCCGGATGACCCGTAAAATAGCCTGACAGGATGGCCTCCAGATGACGTCTCACAATTACGTCATCAATTTGTCGATAACCTTCCAGATGGAAATAACATTTTACAGTCAACACACACAAAGAAAGCAATCTTTCAAGCTCGGGTCTTGGAATATGCAACACGAATTCACACTCGTTGATCTGATCACACATTATATACGAATAGTCTTATGCAGGTGTATACTTTTTACAAATTTGGTTGTGTACTTTTACATTTGTAAAACGAATAACCATGTAGAGAATTTTACTGTTTTGTAATTCACACGAGGGTGAGTCAGTTTGCCCAACTTGTTGCATCCACTCAAGAGATGATTTCACATTTATAATCACAATGCAACTCAATACTTGTGGTTTTGATATATATTCGGTAAGTAAAATTTTTCCGATGCTTTAAATCGCTTTCTGATGAGGTAACTTTTCGAACAGATATGTAAAGTTGAAAATTCAAAGCGTCAACTCCGCGCTACAACACTCAAATGAGCGGACCTAGATTGTTGTGTTTGTTGAAGTTTGTTTAGGACGTCTGAGGCCCTGTGATTGGAGCAATGTCGAATACTGAATTCGTTAAAGTATATTTAGTTTGTTTGTAGAAAGTCTGTACGGTCCGTCTAAGTTACGTTCATGCATGTGCATACACACACATACACACAATCGCCCACTCACGTGAACCGTCCCGTTTCACACCTGCCGGTTGCAAAGGTCACGGGCGCCCAGTCATGCTTTGTACTTTTCTCATAGGCTTGTTAATGGCTAATCGATATGTTCACTGTAAACTCTATTCATTGCTACGTGTAATTCACTTTCATGCTGGCTCAGTCAGGATACACAAGGATCCTCTTAACTCCTTTGAGTTCTCACTTCAGTGCGTAGTGCAGATACAACAAAGTCGGCCCTAAATTCTCACTTATTTTGCCACGTGAAGTGTACAAGTACGATTAATTTTGTACCACAACTGCACACGGAAGACTTATCTCTGTTTTCCTCTTACTTATAACTAGCATCGTGCAGTTACTAAAACATTCTTATTTTGTATTATTTGACACCTTCTTACTGACATCCAGACCTAGTAACTGGTGGCTATTTCGAAAGGTCGTTTCTCGGTTATACTCTTATGAATGCTTTTCCTGCTGGAAAGTTTGGATATGTGGTTAAAGCACAACCATTAGGAGAAAGCACTTTTACCGTCATTGTTGTCAATAGTACCATACAAACTTTAACAATCGTCCTTACTGACGTTTATTCGGATTCGGAAAATAGTCCTTCCAATCAGACTATCTGATTTGGCATTATTGGAACAGCAAATTATATGGCACATGGGTGGATGATCCTAAATCGCCACGAGCGCTTTCGTAACACTGTTTATTGAACAGGCACTCAAAGCGTGTGACTGCCCCAGTGGAACAGCACCCAAATACCGTGCACGACAATCATTGTATTTATCTTGCACTACTCACCAGTAGACACATAAGTTAGCGAGAACATTGGCCACAATATTGGTCTAACGTGGGGATTGTCACTGAAGGCCTGTCATTTGTTTAACAGACTGCGATACGCTTAAACAAAGAGGACGTATTTCCAGCCAGTACGGTTTTTCAAAGATGCTTGACATGTCTTTGGCTTATCGAAGATCCGTTGACAGGAACTTAAATTTGAATCCTTAATGAACCTGTTAGCTCCTGGCTGGGTTGGCGTTGTGGGAATGCTTTTTTCCTGCTAATTATGACATTAATAATTGTCAGATATATTTCTAAATCATCTATAACAATGCAATCGTTTCTTTTGAGGACGCTAAAAAATGCTTTTCTGAGATTTTGTCCCTTATGACTTGTTAATATATCTGAAATATTCCTCCTGTACGATACTTCGCCATGTTTGTCAACATGATCTCAAACCTAACGGATCCAACATAATGTTGTTCATCAGATGCATGAATTCGAAATGTTTACATACGACCTTAGAGTCCATAGTTAATGATACCAAATTGAACGCCTCCATCGATGCTGTGGACAATTTTGTTAACAAATGGTGTAGTGACGCACGCGACCGATCGGGCGGTCGCACTGACAGAAGACTAAAACACACTGATGGAAGCGGGCACCCGTTAGAGTCTCACACCGAAATGTGTTTTCATGTTCTTTACTTTTCCTCATTCTTAGACGTCTTATAAATACATGTGCATGCACATATGTCGTAATATGTGCCAACAAAAACAAGCAACTGAAGTTGGAAATAATGGAAACTAGACGCCAAATTTTACAAAACTGTATGTTCTTTGCGTTTTAAAAACGTGTTTTATAGCATTCTGCATTACAAGTTTATAAGATTTGGCGTCTAATTTTTACTATCTCCATAATGTGGTTGGTTGTTCTTGTTATTTCCCTCCCGCAGCACGTGTGGAAACCAAATGTAACTGCTATCCACACACTCAACGGAAGTGTGCGGCAATCCGATGGCGCCTTAGCGTGACTTGTCCGGGAATTGGAACACGTCGCACTGCGCGCCCAGTCTTAACTGTCCGGATAGACCAATAGCTGGTCAAGCGTTAGACAAGACGTTTCACTATAGGCTTTGTGCGTTCAGGTGGCATTCCAGATGAACAGCCAAGATCTTTAAGAGAGTAGGCCGAGACTAATTTGTCATGGCTTTTCTGGGCTGTGTTGACTGGCGATCAATTGTATGTCATGGAAGGGAAAACGCGAGCGATTAATAAGCAGAATTACCTGAAATTTACAAAATTTATAATATCCAAACAATATGTTTCTTCGCGATCAAGCTCATCAATAGTTAAGATTCTAAAATAGACCAAACGGGAGAAAGCGGGTGAACTTAGTCGCGCGTAAAAGGTTCCGACGAGGCGGATTCGAACCACCGACCTAAGGATATCTGCGACATCTACAGTCCTCCGCTCTACCAGCTGAGCTATCGTCGGACGCCTGCGACGGAAGCATAAAAACATAATAGAGTATTTTGCACTATGTCGGAAACAGCAATTATCTACAATCAAATGACCAGCTTTGAGAGAGAAAGTAGACATTAGGCATTAAGAAAGGTCTTATACACCCTTTTGTTATGTAAATTGCGTGCAGATTTTGGCAACAGGGGACAATGGCGCTTTGCTGAAGAGAATAAAAGTGGGTTCAACAATTTCAGTGAGTGACCCACACTTTCGAAGTCTTATGCAACTGCTAAGAATGCCAAATCAGAGACAGTAAGAATGTGCGCCAAGATTAAGTTTAGTGTACCCTATCAATAACAGTCCACAACTTGTGAGTAGGGGCTAGCCCCACCTAGCACGTACCCCACTCCATCACATGAAGTGTGCAGCCAGATCACTTGGGACGTCTCAAAAACTCCAAACACCTCCCAGTGCGAGAGTTGTTTTATTAGTACTGCCACACCCATTCATGTTAACTTTTGAGTGTAAATTTGCTGCAAGCCACTAACATCAGAGTAAATGCGCTGGTGTGGGTGTCTCAGTTTCCCTCGTTGCTGTACAACTCTACGTCATCTTCAATGTTGTATGCTACCTCCTCCAAGATAATAATGTTGGAAATGGCACCCGGCCATTCCAACGCTTGTTTGAATCCTCAACATCGACCGGAGCCCCAATGGATATACATTTTCTTTGACTGTTGGTGCACAGTTGCATTAGGGGTTCTCTCACGCTCGCCTCATTAACGCATTAATTTTCATTCATTGAACAGTGAGTAAATCAATAAATATGGTTGGTTTGCAGATTCACCTGTCTCTTCATCATGATTTCCAAACTGCGTAAGTACAAAGCCGAGGAATTCTGGGCGTGCGAATTATCGAGCAATAAGTGGCAACGGAACCTACGAATGAGGGGATACAAATAAGAAAATGAGCAAGGAGGATAACTGATCGTGTAGTCCTATCCCGTCCCTCTTTTAATTCCTAGTTAAGGTTTGTTTTTCTTCCAACGTTTTTTCTTGCTACAACAAGCACAGGCATACTCAGTCAGTAATAAGTAATTGATATTTGTCACAATATACGTAAAAATAGGACCGAAGAGCCCTCTTCAGCCTTTTCACAGAGAAGTCATACGGCTAATCATAAGTAATTTCAGAGACATATCCATGGTAGAAATTGGACCCTACAGTAGGTTTCCCGCAGAAAATGTGAATCTGAGTTTAAATAGGAAGCCAACAATAGTTCTGCGTTTCGTCTGCACCCATCACGACACTTAGTCCGGTTACATACCACATTGATCGCTTACCTGGTTGAAAAATACTCCATCAAATTGTCCGGAGAAGTTATACAGTTCTTGAAGCGAGAGACTGCGTGTCTGCTTGATACTCCGAATGTACTGGCGTGAGTGAATCAGCGTGAGCGCGCCCATAGAGACTGGGTGGGCCTAAGTGAGAAGTATCAGTGAAGTGAACTGCACGAATTGAATACGAAAATAACGAACAACCTTAACAATCAACATTTTCTCGTTGGAAAAA
>JTDE01001889.1:102740-115126 GCA_014338405.1 Paragonimus skrjabini miyazakii | reverse complement strand
ATCTAAGCGCAAGACATATGAACCGGAATAACCAACGCGTGCAATAATGTCGAAGTATACTATATAATTTGAATAGAATAGTCAGAGGACACAAACTACGATATGAATTCATTTCGCACACTCTCGTCAGTCGTAAACGTGTGACTAACATGGAAACAAGACTTAAATGAAACGGTCAAAAGTACAAATTAGGCTGGATCGTGATTGGCACTCACGGTCAAACCCACGGTAAACGAAGGTTGAAAGTCAGTTGTTTTCGTGCACATAGGACCGGCTGTTGACGGTTGAGAGCAGGACAAGCTTTGCTGCATTATGCACCCGCTTTAGCGCGGCGCTGATCATCTTACCAAAAGTGTTCAACAGACTATCTCCTTCGGAGAGTAGTTTGATGTAAACATCTTTTTTGGGGACGTCCAAAGTTGTATTTTTCGCAAGAGTAAATTTGCTCCACCTCTGAGTTAAACGTTCGGGGAAATTGTTAGCACGAAGCGTTTCATACAACACTGTTTGCTCGGCTCGTAACCTGTCTTGGGAGCATATTCTTGATGCTCTGCGAAACAGTGTGCGTACTAAAGATCTTTTGTATGTAACAGGAGCAAAACTCATGTATTGTCCCATCCATGTTGGCTAATGGTACACAGAAGGTTCGATAGAACCGTCCGTACGGCGACTAACCATGTCACATGTATTCATGCTAGCAGTTGTTGCGTCCAGTTGACTCAAGCCATGATCAACGACTGATCAAATAGTATGCGTTCACATTAGCAAATACTTCGTCCAGTTCACTTAACCTATGACCAACGTTGAAGCGTATCACATGTACTCATGCTAGAAGCTGCCCCGTTCAGTCCATTAAAAACTATGATCAACTTCTAAGTATGTCGCATGTATTCATGATAGTAACTGCTCCGTCCAGTTCACTCAACCTATGATAAACGGATAATTATGTGGCATATGTTGACCGTGACAGCTGCTCCGTCCAGTTCACTTAAGCTATCATCAACGTCTAAGTATGTCACATGTATTCATGCTAGCAGTTGCTCCGTTCAGTTCACTTAAGCTATGGTCAACGCCTAAGTATGTCGCATGTATTCATGCTAGTATCTACTTCGTCCAGTTCACTCAGCCTATGATCAACGGATAATTATGTCGCATACGTTGACCTTAACAGCTGCTCCGTCCAGTTCACTCAAGCTATGGTCAACGCCTAGTCATGTCACATGTATTCACGCTAGTAACTTCTCCTTCCAGTTCACTCAAGCTATGGTCAACGTCTAAGTATGTCGCATGTATTCATGCTAGTAGCTACTCCGCCCAGTTCACTCAACCGATGATATACGGATAATTATGTTGCATATGTTGACCTTGACAGCTGCTCCGTCCAGTTCACTTAACCTATGATCAACGTCTAAGTATGTCGTATGTTTCCATGCTAGTAGCTGCTCCGTCCAATTCACTCAAGCTATGGCCAACGCCTGACCAAGTAGTATGCGTTCACAGTAGCAACTACTTTGTCCAGTTCACTTGAGCTATGATCAACGTCTAATTATGTGGTATGCGTTCACACAAGTATCTTCTCTGTCCAGTTCACTCAAGCTATGATCAACGTTGATAAGTAGAAATCGGGATAATTCAGAATATACGTGTATTTAGACTGTTGGGCATGAGTTGTAATGATCTCCTTCAGTTCTGGTCAAAAATGAGACTACATACTGGCAGCCGTCAGTGAAGACTGTAGCCGGCGAAACCATATACCAACTGTCATCGGAATCATAATCGTCCATGATACGAAGATAGGAGGGTTGTAGCTGAAGTGGTGGAAGTGGGAATCAATGTTTTCGTCGGATAAATAATGAATATCAAATTCGGTCATCATCTGTCACATAAATGAGCACAGACTCGCATACATGTGGCAAGCTATATTCAACAATAGTCAATAAGCTACAAACAAAACAATACGCACGTTGTTACTGATAGAGTGGGACGTGTTATCCATGTTTACACTATTCCGTAAGTAGAAACAACCAGGTGAAAAGGCAGGCCCTTCTCCACTGGAAATACTATAAAGGAGTCAAGCTGAACATATAATTCGGGTGAATAATTAAACAGCGACCGTAGCTTTGATTAAAAATTACTGTGCTATTTTGTGTACAATGCAATGTAAACGCAACGTTGTCGAGGATTGCAAATTCAATCATATCTACAAAACCACGCAAAAGTGGGCGTTTCTGCTAAACTGATCATGTATTCTACCACGTAAATTAGAACGGAAGCATTTTCAGGACGTACAATCGATGAGGAAAGCCAACATGGTGTTTTTGTCAAAAAAATGTCAACACATTTTTCGCAGCAAAAGTGCAAATTTGAACAATTTTTACGTATAGCTGATTTTTTTCATTACAACGCTTTTATTATACTCCATAAGATATGTATAGTTGTCCCACAGTATCTGTTTTAATATTTCATGGAAAATTTGAAAAATCTTTTTTCGCGCCTAAATGGCCGTTTTCAACTCGGTTCGGCCTTGAAGCACCATTCCGGCGAATTGCTGGGAGTGTTCCTTAATATCATTCTTTCAGCAGTTCACTTTGTTTCCATTCCAGCTGGAATGTACGCTAGCGTACATCCTGATTCCATGGAATAGTTAACAACAGTGGTACCAATGAGTGGTGAAGCGTGGTGAATTGTCCTACTTAGAATTAGGTTATAGGCGTATCTCGCGTTTGTAGTATTAAAAAAAAGCTTAGTTTCAACAACAGTTCGATTGTCGAAATTATAATCATGCTTTCCTGCTTAATCACGCCGAAATTTCAATAACAACATGTTTCCACGTCTATGACGTCGATTTTCATTATATTTTACCTTCATGTTTCCGAAATAAGGTAGAATGCGACTCTGCGTTATTTTTCTATTAATTCTTATGCCATCGAACAACCGCACATTCCTTGTTTACGTCTTTGGAAGACTGAAACAAAGAAATCTCTGGGGAACAGATTTTCAAGATTTTAATTTCTGCAAAAAAACACACTTTTTCAACAACTATAATTGCTATGAATTATTTTTTAACTAAAAGATAACGGAGATATTCACGTTCTACCGATTACACGCAGCCAACAACCAGTCCCGACCGAATCAACCCCGAACTTTGACATTCCTAACCCCGCGTCTTTGTGATTATCACCCGGTAACTGTGATAAGCCAGAAAGAAATGATTTGTATATTTCATTTCTCTGTGGTATAGCAAAGGCCTGCGTATTCATTACTATCCTTCTGTGGGAAACGTAAAGAAAATAATAACTAATGCTTTGAATATTCGCATTTATTTGCACATATGTGATGTTTATGATTTTTTGCCCACTTTTGTTTTAGTCAAGCTATCTATATCCTAACATTTGTCCCGAGGCCATAACCAGAACTCGCTCTGCGCTTTACAAGCTTGGCGTGTTCTTTCGAACGCTCTGCTTCCCAGGATCGACATCAATACACGGAAGTCAACGCGCTGAATCTTTGTTTTTCATTGTCGATCCGTTTTCGATAGTGAGCACTGACTGGGTATTATTTTGTTGGACTGGTTCCGACTTACGAAATTCAGTCACGTAAAAATCCGACTCAACCCTTTCTTCCAGAGTGCTTGTCCTGTTATATCCTACCTCTCCTGTTTCTGACCGTCAATTGGACCTACACACAGATGCATTTTGTTTTATCGCGCTAATCTGATAGTTGTGCGAATAGCTGGTTTCCGGTGATCGTACTTCTGTAATTACAGAAGTCCGGAATAGACACGCAGTTTTTCTGCCTGCTCACGAAAAGAGGTTGTTTGCCGTGTGTTTCCCGTATAGTCTTTCAGCTGACAATGTGCGAAATGTGTGAAAAAAGGTTGAAATGAGCACGAAAGTGGGACAGAACCATTTTTTATTCGGGTTGGCTAGTAGCGGAAACAGCTCGCTGTCGTGCTCAACGATTTGTTCACGGGTTCGAGGTTGGAGGCCCAAGTCACCCGGATCCAGTCAGTTTGTTCGTTTCGATGTCAACGGTGTTCTGTTGACCTAAAAGGCAGTCATTGAAAACAGGATGTAGCACCGCTCTTGGGGGTTACAGAGAACACTGAGAACAGAGTAAAATACTAATCTAGTAAAGCATAATAAAATACTAATCCAACAACTTCTTAGGTAAGTGAGAATCTAATAACACTTTGAAGCGGTCCCTAGAAGAACAGCTAGCAACCCCCAATGGAAGCTTCCATTGGGGGTTGCTAGCTGTTCGACCTAGGTCGTTCTAGTGATTGATAACCCTATAAGAGAAGAACTGTTGCCTAAGGAAGGTCCGGGGTCGAAGCTTATAGAGCCTATTTTCGTGATCCCTGCGACTGTTATCAACTACTGTGGTAAAGAACTGGTGCACCAGTCCTGTGCTGAAGAAAAAGTGCGTGAGGATTAAATCGTCGCGGAGTCTTCGAAATGCAAGTGGATAAATATCAAGAATTTCAAGACGAGACTCGTAAGAGAAATGCCGCAGGCCAATGTAGTGACCTGGAGATACCCCGGTCTGTCTGCTGTACGATGTGTAAAATCTTAGCTCACATTGTACATAGGACCTTAAGGATCTTTGCTTGCCGTCCGCTTGACGCATGCGATCGCGCTTGTTTGTTTGTATGCTTGTCGGCCTATGCGCGTCAAGGACGCCATACACTTTCTTCCGGCTTGCTCGCGCGCTCGATGGTCGGATCCTCAGTCTCCCCAGCTACTTCGCGTATCGGTGTCGTTTAGCGCTGTTCGAGACCATCTGTAACTATCGTATAATATATTTGCGGTCTCCACAATTACCTGTATTTTTATTTCGCGTCTGGTATTATTGCGTATCCTTAAGGGAACGTTAATTTAGTGCACGTACGCACTAAACCAATAACCATTATAGTGGCTACTCGCTGGACACGATCGATGGCGAGTATGTCCTTCTTCAAGCCGGCGTATACGACTTGATTTGCGTACTCAAGCAGTGGTCTTATAAAGACTCCGTAGAGCGATTGAAAAGCATGCCTATCTAATCGGGGAAAGGCTCATTTTATCATCTCGAAAGTCACAAATCAAGTTCAGGTTCAATTTGCACAGGACAAAATGGCTGCCGCCAATCATTTTTCATTGATAGAGGGCAGGAGTCGCTGACTGTGTTAGCCTTTTCACTGAGCGTCTCGAAACCGGAGTAAGCAGGGTTAACTATCCTCCTTCTTCCAGCGCGCCATCATATGTTCATCTAGGAGCCGCTGGAAGACCACCTCATTGGGTGTTAACACAACCTGCGTTGGTAGCGCTTTCCAACCATTGACGGCTTGCCGTGACAGTCGAAATACGACATGAAGACGTCCCGATCGTTGTTTGATAACCGTGAGTGGATGGCCCCGGAATCTGTGCTCATTTCGGAGGGGGAAGTCTGCTCTGAGCTCCTCACCCATGTCACCTCGCAAAATGCGGCGTATCACAGTAAGGTCACCGCGGGGCCACCTGTAACTCTGAAGGTACGTGTTCAGATATTCTAGCCGCCGGTCATAGGGGAGGCCTTTCATCCCAACAACCATGCGTGTGGCTGCCCTCTGTACTCTTTCAAGTTGAGATATCTCACTCTGTGTACAGGGAAACTGCGGCGTGGCCGTACTCTAATCTCGGACGAACATGAGATGAAAAGAGTAAGCAAAAGGCCTCCTTGGACACTTTAGCAAAAGATCGACGGATAGCCCCAAACCGGCTGACTTGAACACAGGCTTGTGTTGTATGAGCTTGCGTTTTGCGGGTGTCAGACACAAACACCCCGAGGTCACGTTCTGTATTACACTGTGTCAATAGGGGACCTCCAACATGATATTCCTTGTCATCCGTGATATTGTAACGTGCGGTCGAAACCAGCAAAGGCATACAGGTTGGCTTTGAATTGTGTAACAGGGCGTGCTGCTGTATTTTCGACGCCGTTTTAATTTTTGTTCGTGTAAGTCATGTGCATGGCTTACTGGGCCTTTGGCTCATACTTGTTTCTTGTTGTATCCTTTTACAGGACTTGTTGTTCGGAAAAACGCTGTCTCCCAGTGTCTCCACATTGCCCCAGATTTGGTCCGTAAGTGTAACGGACAACCAGCGTGTAAACAGCCGGCTTGCATATTACAATATCTCCCAGGTGCATAAAGGAGCATTTTTTCGGCTTAAGGGACAAGCCCCATTGCACCGTCCATGTTGAAATAATATCTAAGTCCCGTTGCATTATGTCGCTATCCTCGTCTGAAGATAATGTCCTCCACACTTTCATGTCTTCCGTGAAGACGAGGGCAGGCGACCGCAACTGGTCCAATAGATTATTGATGAATACCAGAAACAGCAAGGGTCCGAGCACTGACCATTGTGGCACACCACTTGGGACAGGCAGCCATTCCGATAATTGTTGATTGACCCTTGCTGCGAATGATCTACTACGGAGGAAGTCTGCTACCCAATTTTTTATAGGCAAGCTGACAGCGTGCGCCAACAACTTGGTGAGCAAATGATTATGCGGCACTGTCGAACGCCTTGCTGAAGTCGAAAAACACTACGTCTAGAGTCTTGCCGTCTGCTCTCGCTTCCACCCATTGCTCTCTGGCAATCAGGAGGTTCGTCAAGCATGATCGTCCCCTCCGGAATCCGTACTGTTTCTCACTGAGAGTCGAGAGTTGGTCCAGATGGCCCTAGAGACGACGGACCCTCAGCCGCTCCATTACTTTACCAAGTACGCAAGTCAAGGATACTGGTCGGTAGTTGACTGCTTCCGATCGTCCTCCTTCCTTGTACATAGGTGCAATCACTGCTCGTTTCCATGCCGTTGGCAGTTTACCCTGGTTCAAGGACTGTTGGTACGGATCCGTCAGTGGCACAGCCAATTCCACCGCCAGTTCACGCATCAGTAAGGGGTGGTTGTTATCCGGACCGGGAGACTTATTGACATCGATCGACCTAAGCTCGCATTCCACCTCTTCAACGCTAAATAACGTGTCGATCAGGCATGGTCTAATGTGATCAGGCAGAGCATATCTTGCACTATCCTGGGAGAATACCGAAGCATAAAGCCCAGCCAGTAGTTGAGCTTTATCCCAGTCCTCAACCACTTCGTTTCCGCTCTGATCCATCAGTGCCGGGATTGCCGCCTTAGTTCTGGTCCGCCGGCGGATGTACGCCCAGAGCCTCTTGTGTACTTTGGCCGATTTTGCGGCCAACCTTTCCTCGTATTGCTGACTTCCTATCGTCATGGCGTTACATTCGTTCCTTGTCTTCTGGTAAGCATCGTAGGCACCATGGCCAGCCCGGCAATTCATCCACTGCCGGTGTCTGCGCCTGAGGATGGCACGCAATTCGACATCGAACCATGGTGGCTCTTCAGAGTGGGAACGACCACGGGACACCGGTGCGAACAGTTCCACGAGAGCCAGCAGGTTATATCTGATTTTGCACCAAGCGCGTTTGTGCTGCCGTCCCAGCCGTATTCGCGCGCAGCCTCCCTCATTACTTCGAACGGAATTCTCCAGATATTCCGTCGAACCTGGGTAGTTTTTACCAGCAGTTCACCTCTTGCCCACCATATATCCAGTAGTGCATGGTCTTTCCTCCCTATTGAGGGCAAGATGCCAACACGGTTGATATCGTACTCTAAAGCGGAAAACACCAAATCCAACCTAGAGCGGCATTCAGCCTGTAACCGTGTGATAGCTTCCACATGCTGGAAAAACCACAGCTCGTCAACGACCAGCCGAAGCACTGTCTCTGAAAAACGGTCTGAACCACTGGTGCAGGCTAGTGTTCTCCAGTTGATCTGAGGTGCGTTGAAATCCCTCAATATCAAGCAGTGGTTAGTTGCTCCAAACATCCTTAAATCGTCTAACGATCGAGGTGGAAACGATCCAGGATAGCGATATATAACACTGACCATGGTAGAGCTGTTTGGTATTCACTTTATCTTACACTACAGTCCATCGTAAGTACCGTCATCATCGAATCTGGCTAACACAAGAGTGGCGGGAATGTTATCGCGAAGAAAAAGCATAACCCTTCCTGCTTGTCGACCACTAACACTGGAGCGGTCCGAGTGGAAGAGGGTATATCCGAGGAGGGAGACTTCAGCGTCCATCACGTCCTCTGACAACCACGTCTCAGCAAGGGCCATGACTTCAAGGTTATTACTGCCACCCCATTGCTCTACCTCATCCAGCTTGTTTAGGAGGCTCCGAACGTTTGAGTACACCACACTCGTCCGATCTAAACTTGCTTCCCTTTCTCTGGAAGGGAGAGTAGCGGGTAATCTTGCTGGAGGTTCTGCCACTCCTCCTTGCCCAGGGGAAACAGGGGGAACACAAGAGACTTCCAACGAACTTGAGGCCTTCTCCGCATGACCTGAAAATTCTGAATAAACAAGTCGGACTCCCTTTTATCCTTTCTATCGTGTAGTTCCTTTAGGGCAGCCTCCAGGCGTACACGATCCTCTGGGGCCAGGTCTCTCGCTATGCGGACGTCCACACAGCGCACCTTTGACGACCGCTGCAAGAGCAGGCGAGCTTCAAATGCAGTTCTCAGAACCAGTTTGAGTGGTCACCGTGACGCACTGATATCACCCGCCATCCGGCCAAGGCAAAATGGTGAGCGTACTGTTATTTTGGCAGCTAAATCTTCCTCCTCAGTTGTGAACATCTTAATAAGCAAATCACAGAAAGCGGCAACGTCGTGATCCAACCGTGATTGGGAATTTTGAGTGGCAGTCTCAGAAAGGTTAAATACAATCACACACTGATCGCGTGGTGGGCGTACTTCCCTAGATGTTGGTCGAGCATCATCCTGAATGCCTGCGGGGGGTCTGAATGACCACTTGGGGCATATTTAACCTCTGCGACTGCAGGTCTGGAGGCGGATGTGGCCATCTTTGGCTTGTTCCTCCGTTGGTATCGAACTCCGGTGTTCTTCCTCGCTGCGGCTGGGTCCTCCAAGGCTCTCATGATCACATGCTCTAAGACCCTCGCACGTACATCTTTTGGGATTACCGCAACCCCGTCCTCCGGGCCTTCGCAACCACATCAACGAACGACCGTCCAGAAGGCGGTGGGGTGCCCGCGCACAGCTGCAGTTCTGCGATCGCCTCTACCGGTGTGCTACATATCCTTTGATCCGGCAATGCAATTATGGATAGTGAGAGGTGAGGAGGACTCAATCTAACATCTGCAGGGCAACAAAATTTGAGCCGATCCGAACGACTCCTCTTGAGGCAATTGTATAGCTCCGCGGTGACTGAAGCGCAGGTACGATGCAACCACCCATCACAAATGTCGCACTGCAAAGCTTGAGTCCGTTTACCGATGCCCCTTCCACACTGTAGGCACGGCGAAGGCTCCACAACGGCGATCGTCATCTTCTGATAATCTAAGGAGAAAATGTGCCACCAGTTGATCGAACACAGAAATTACCGGATTTGATGGGGGTCAAATGTTGATTTAGCTCCCCAAACTCGTTTGTCCTCAAAATTGGGAAAAAAACCACACCACACAATAAAATTTTAACCACGCGCCTTGACCCTGTCTTGACGCCATTTAAGCTTTCGACCGTGTAAGTTGTGTGCATGACTTACTGGGCCTGTGGTTCATGCTTGTCGGTTTTTGTTACCATTCTAGATTCCCGTTGGGCCCTCGTCCTTCAGAAAAACACTTCCTCAGTGCCTCCACTCCGTTGCACATTACACTTCATCTGTCTCCTTAGTTGTGGCCGGACTATTCAGGGAGGCACTACTCGGCAGTCCACAACGTCACATCGCCGAACTGGCACCTTATCCTACCGTTGCATAACTTCCGGTAACCACTCGTTGCCGCTGAGTTTTCTGTGTTAAATGTTGAGCCTGGTGAGCATTTGCGGCCGCTACGGGTGCAGAATGTCCGTACAAAACGGCATGCAATGCTACCAGTGCCAAAGGTAGTATCACTTCAAATGCACTGGCCTCAATGAACACCAGTACAAAAATCTTGTTTGTTCAGCCCTAAACCTTATATGCATGAGGTGCAGATTCGACGAAAGTCAGGGCGCCGCTTTGCCGCTGACTGTTCATGCGTGCTCCACGAAAAGTGAAGCAACGCAGAAAACCTGCGGCTGTGAATGCCGGGTTCTGCTTGGCACAATTTGTCTTTCTATTTCTCCCATGGGGAGTAGACTGGAGGGATACCAACGGTCCTTGTCAGAAATGAAGTTGGAACTTCAGTCACCAAATGAATACATAGCGGTCGCTCTCCCTGGGGTTGCAGCCACCAAGAAGGCATTTGCTCTGTCAACCGCACAGATAGAAGAGACAGCAGCTAACATGAAAGAGAGAGCTCTCAGAGATAGGAGAGTTGTTTTATGGGGTCGATTCCCTTCAACGTTTTCTCCAACCGGGCTTTCCAAGTTAGTCCTAGCTTCTTCATTTTCCAGGACGTTGCCAACCTTGTACTGGCGAGCTGGCTACGAGCTAAGACAACCAAAAGGTGACTGGGCCTTTTGGTAACCTTGTCAGCCATGGTTAGTCCTGAGACTGTAGTGGAAAAAACAGCGGCTTTGAGATCCGCCAACGCTCACTCGAAAGGCATGTCTTTCGATCGCTCTCTGCAAGAGAGAGCGATACGCGGACAGAGAAGTAAAACCAAGTCACTAATCCTGGCAGACCAGAAACTACAGCTTGAGACTAAAGTCGTAGTTTCTGCCCCAGCAGTGTCCACTCAGACCCATATGCCAGTGGAGGAGAGCAGGGATGCCGTTTCCGTAGTCGCCATCTCAATGACTGACTCCCCGAGCATGAGCACCACTCTTGAAGACATTGTATCAAAGCCGTCTCCTAAGCCAAAAACCACCAATAGTTCCCGTAGAAAATTCTTCCTTCCTAGAATTCGGAACAATAGGGGCCTGCTGGGGCCGCCGCCTGTGAATCAAAAGGTATTTTGTTGGCCCGTCCCGCAAGGTATTTTTGTCGGTGACTCCATGAAACAGCACACTTTGCCCCCATTTAAGCCCTGCATTCAGAAGACAAAAAATGTTAAATTTTCCATGGGTGAAAAATCCTAAACACCCTCCGAAAAAAAAAGGAATTTATCAGGGGTGCAGAGGTCGCAAGTTGCGACGCAAAAAATGCCGGTCAAGCGTCCTGTAGGAACGCTGACATACGCAAAAGCGGTGACGTCGCGTCCGCAATCTCACAAGAACTCCAACAGAGCCACTCGGCCACTCAGACCGAGTACGACCACACCATCCCCAGTTCTAGGTCTTATTTCCCAAGCTCTTCCTCGCGCTCTAATATCTCTTTTCTCGCCAATCCATGTGTGGAAGTAGCTCTCACGTGTATGTATACGAACTGTCTGAGTTTGTTTAATAAGTTACCGGAAATCAGACAGTTAACTAATGACACACAACCCCACATATTTGCTTTCACGGAGACCTGGCTTACAGATGACATCAGTGACGGTGAACTGAGTGTCCCCAGATATTCAGTTCACCGAGCTGACTCCGCCCGAGGGAGAATGGGGGGCTCTGCGATTTTTCTTCAGCATCTCCCAATACCCACGGTCATCAGTGGATTTCAGTTCTCTGATAAATGTGATGCCCTGTGGCTTCCATTGGCATTACGTGGTCCAGACTCCTAGTGGGGGTCATTCGCCGTTCTCCTTCATCCGACGATGACACTCTTGTAAACCTAAACAACTTTCTAGGACGACAACACTGTACTCATCTGCCCATTATGGGCGACTTCAACGCTCCCAAGATAAACTGGACGTCAGTTTCTCACCAGGAATGCGAAAGCGGATTCTCGACTTTCTTATCGACGCTGGCACGACGGAGAGCGTGGACACAACATGTCAACGCCCCGATGCGGCATCGTCACGGCCAGACTCCCTCCCTGCTGGATTTAGTCATTAGTAATGAGAGCCACCTGATAGAGAGAAAGATCATCAAACCACCACTTGGACACAGGGACCACTCTCTGCTCATCTTTGATCTTATCTGCTACTGGTTACAACAACCAGTAAAGAAGTCCACAGTTAGAAACTTTAATCAGACTGATTTTGACGGCCTGAGGAGCTACCTAGGTTCATTACTTCTTGATTATGGCCCCGTGGACCAGAACTACTGCGAACTTCAAGGCGCAATTGAGAAAGCGAACAACTTATTTGTGTCGCGCAAACTGTGCACTTTCTCTTATCGGCCACCTCTTCCGCGCAGATTACGCCGTCTCCTTGAGGACCATTTCCTTTTATTCGCGAAGCATACGCTTACGGGAAACTCGGAGGACCTACGCGCGTTCCACATCGTTTGAAATAGGTGTAGGTGGGAAGTCCATGAGCACACCAAACGGGTACAAGAAAAGGTCTTCATCAA
>JTDE01001889.1:83385-97616 GCA_014338405.1 Paragonimus skrjabini miyazakii | reverse complement strand
ACAGTTGCAGCAGTCTTTCGCCACTCTCAGTGCGTCGTGCCCCGACACCAAACACTTCATAGCCGCTTATCCGAGGAACGACAATCAAGCTGAGCATTAAAGTCTCCCGCTAGTATGATGATGTCTGATTGTTTAGTTCGCCTCAGAAAATCAACGAGGGCATCATAGAACCCACCTTTGGTAGCATCCGAACAGCTGTCCGTTGGAGCGTACGCCCTTCAGAATGTGGCAGGAATGAGACACCTTAGTATATTTGTTAACGGTGGGCACAGAAGTAGTGCGAATTTATTCTAGGGGCGGTTCGTATAGCAGGCGCAGTTATTACTCAACTGAGGAGGACGGTTCCCGCAAGGAAACCTGAGGTATTAGTCCCTCTGTATAGCGACTTGATGCAACACCTGGAATACTGTGTCCAAGCTTAGATTCCCAACGTAATCAAAAACAAGAAGACTCTTGTAAGGACAATGGGGAAGTTTGTTGGGATGGCTGAGGGTCTCTAGAGGGTGACATAAGTTTAAGGGTTGGCAAGAGGGGATTTGATTAAAACACTCAAAAATTTTCCTAAGTACGATGGATCCCTTAAGAACTGTAACCCTTTGTCGGCATTATATTTATATATTTACCACGTAAAAACCACAAGGACTGGTAAGTATGCCTTTTTATTGAAAGCCATGACGAAATCCTTAGTGATCACTTGTTGAAGTTAAAGAAAGTCGGGCTGTCAACGTCAGTGAGGGCACCATTTTCTTCAAATAGAATGGTGAATGTATGAAACAAACTGCCACGAGAAGTAGTCTCCTCTACGACGGTAGATAATTTCTGTGATCTTTTAGACGGACGGTAGCTTGTGATTTTTCCGGTCGCTTTATAGCCTGTTAGGTTACTCATTCAGTTAATACCATTCTGTTTCCTCAGTCTGACTACTGTTCTGTTTTTCTTCTTCACACTTTATCTTCTGTCGCTGATAGCTCCCTTCACATTGCTTGCCTGCCAGATTTGGATATCTGCGCTTTTTCAATCGGTGACACCGCAATTCTTGATTTCTCATCTTACGGTCTAAACCTTTGGCGTGAAAATTTGCCAGATCTTAGCAGTGATGCGGTCTGGCTACTGACCAATGCGTTGAAGTAAATGATGCATTTTTCCTTTCATTGTAACCCAGAGTGACCATAAGAGCTCACTGGGCAAGAAGTTTTACTCTGCTAGCTCAAGCCGCGTCGTCATTGAAACTAAGCTGAGGTGCTACACCTCTCTTGCAGGAAACCAATTAGACCAGTAAAAGTAGAATTTCTTTCGTCACTGTTGGAATGAATGATGGCTCAGATTGCCATTTGATCAGACTCGTGACCGTTTATTAACTTGTGAAGGTTCGCACACTTGCGATACCGTCCATCGCATCTTGCTGACTCGTCGAAGCGCAGCACCGAATTGTGGTCTATGGATTCCCAGCGCATAAGTGAGATCTTTGAGAACCCAGTTTCTTGGTCGATGTGGCATTTCTCAACCTGTACCACCACTGGCTCAAAAGGGACCACTAGTAGTTCTAGGTGCTCGTAATCACTTTGGCTGAAACCCCGCTTTCAGTTCACTGTCATTTTCCCCTACTTTACTCAGTCCAGAACTGACGTAGAGAGACACTCTGGACAGCTCAGTTATGTGGGTTACAAAAATTCTTGTTCATCTGAAGGCTCAACTCTCCCGTTAACGTGATACATTTGTCGGGCTTCGAAGATCAGAATTGGCAGCTGTGATCCAAGTGGTTGAGGCTGTAGTTTTAACGTTCTGAATTTATTATCTCGGATTCCTGCGTGCTTATGCGAATGCTTGTTGGTGCTGTATAAACATTTCGGCGCACTGTTTGAGGTCGTGCATGATGCTGTACAATTCCCCGATAGCTGTGACGACGTCCGTTGCTACTCACTTTTGGCTTATATATTGAACTGGTTTTGGTTGACGGTTTGCCGAGCCCTTCTGTTTTTGTTAACAGCATCGGCTTGCGGTTGTTGTGCTTCTGCTCAAGACGTTTTGCTGTTTCCTTAACGGTCCTGGTGATAAACAGTCAAGTTGCCCGCTTTTCTTCGTTTTCAAGTGTGAACACATCATGACTAGCGTTCTCACTGGTCTGTACGCCTCAACGATCAATTCGGGGAAGTCTCGTGACCGAGCTGTCCTTAAACACTACCTGAATCACCAGTCGATAATATAACAGCCGGCGACGCTGCGGTTTCACATCAAAGCTATCACAATGCCACTCCAGTAACATTGGTGATCGGTTACGTACTTGCCGTTATTGTTGTTGGTGTGTGCACGCCCGAGCTCTTGATGTGTGCAATCGCATCGCCCGTGCATGAGTTGTTGAACGTCCCATCTTGTATTCTTTGAAGTTCACAAAGTCACTTGTGGGCACACCATTCTGGGCATAACTGCTGAATGGGTACGATTTCTATAGACTGAGTTTGTTACTTCATAATTACCCTACCAATATTCGTTGTTCAATTATTTACAATTGAACTTTTTCTAGACTATAGGAAGTGTTACATATGGTGATTCGTGGATGTAAGCTTATGGTCAGACATACTAACACGGCTTCGTGTGTACCGGCGCAATTTCAGGATAACCCCATATCCTTCATTTTCCCATTTTATCTGCGCATTGTTACCTAGGTCTTGTGGTAGACGCTGTACAACAAAATGTGACTTACTTCGAATAGACTGAGAACATGTGATAGAGCAATTCCTTATTTCTCAATTTATTGTTATAGTTACTCGTCTTATTTTTTCGAATTTCGGGAACCTTCTGTCGACAGGATTTTATGAGTCAACTCCATCTATGAGTTCGTCAGCTGTGTAAAGGAATATCATAAATGGAATTTAGTGACAAAACCGTATTCGTTTTGAACCATACTGCTTATTTTAATACACTTGGCGATGAAATCTCGTTCGACTCTGGCACAAAGACTTCGGTGATCAAAACCTCATATCGAAAATCTATATGGTCCAATGCTGTGGATGCTGTTCTTCAGTACTGTCGAATTGTTTTTGATATTTTCTCCCACGAGAAACCTGTAGGTCCTGATTGTATATTATTCACTGCTTTATTCGATAGATCTCTGTCATTACCTTTGACACAGAGGAGAAAATTCACAGTATTTGGTTGGATGAGGACCAGAATATCGAGGCGGTAAGCGGTCATTTTTTTCTGGCCCTTATTTGGTTAGCTGTGGAGCATCTTCACACATGAAGGTCCTCCAACTAACGTGGACCTGGATTTAAAACACTGCGCATCTATGCCTGGTTTGGAAGCCAGTTGCAACATGTTGCAAATGCTTACAAACTCACAAAAAGAGCAAAGAAATGGAACTAACGCCGGCCGAGTTATCATCCTCAGCGCCTTTATGAGGTATTGGAACTACTTTTGGTGCCACTATCAACTGACATTTCTGTAGAGAACAGATATCGTCGTGGATTCCATTTGTTTTGGCTGCGTTATCTAAGCCAGTCGGTTCAAACGAGTAGGTTTATGTAGCCTCCGATAGGTCATTTGATGTGCGCATGTTATTCTAATGCGGGCTGTTTACTTTGTGACAGTCAGTCACACTACCTGCGACTGGTATTTACACAGTAGACTTTTTGTTTGTATTCTCTTGCTACCTTCTGCCTATTTGCTACGTTCAAATAATCGTCTCGGTTGTAATTTACTTCTGTGTCGTTTATTTCTCTACTTTGTTTGCTGATCTGGAGACACCGTGCGTGATTCCTAATCAGTGCGAGTCTTAACCGTTTACAGCTTTAAGTAAGGATTCGTATCCGTGTATGCACGTTTTATCAAGTAAAATGCGAATCTTAGTGGAACCAACTTGACTAGACAGGGAATTATGGATTATGGTTTCACTTCTAGCTGGTTCACCATAAGGATACTTTCTGCTCTTTTGCTTGTTCGAACACAGGATTATTGATGCTTCACTTTCATTGTATTCCATAACGTGTCTTCTTTAAGTTGTGTTTACCATCATTTTGGTTATTAACATCACTGGATATGCGTATGACGTCGCTTCGCATGTAGTTATTCTGGACACATTCAGGTCATCTCGAACCATTTTGTAATAATTATCCGAATTTATGTGGCAGACACCTTAGGCGAGCGCTGTTTTGGTTCTTGCCATACTTTTTTTATTGTTGTCATCTTGTTCGCCCATGGTACCAACTGTGTCCTCTACATCAATTTGGCTATTTAGCCATCGTTATGAGTTGCTTTCGGAATTTATTACATCTAGTTATTTGACGATAACTCGAATCGTCGGTAATTTGTAAAGTTGAACCACTCTCACAGCTCTATATGCTTGTACGAGTTGTGGTCCGTCTACCTTCTTGCCCTTCTGAACGTTCATTTGTGTGTCACTCTGTACGTTACAGATATGCGCGTATTACAGCAAGCGAATGGCTTTTCATTGATGTGCTCTCTAAATCCGAGTTCAGTTCAGGAGCTGACGATTTACCTTTGTTGCCGCAACCCATCGAGGTGAGTGGCATGCACACTTGACACATCTAACCTCGTTTTTTCAATTTTTTCATTCATTCCTGTGATAGTTCTAACCTGTATAATAACTGTGGGAGCATTTTCCAGGTGCTAGATTTCCTGACTTACCAGTGATGCTTCATGAAACGAACCCGGTAGATCGCGTGTTTCAGTTTATTAGTGTGACACGACCTCATCATGTGTTCTAATGCCAATGGGAACCCTCGATCTAATCGGTGAACAGTTGGAAGTTGCGAAATTCACCCACCTGGGAAATCGTTTTAGCTGTGATAGACCGTCCAATGGAATTATAGACATCGTATCTTTTCTGATTTGCTTCACTTGCTGCACCAGTATTGAGTTAGTCTTTCTTTGAATGACTGCGTGTATATTGTACACGCACGAGCACTCCTCTGTTATGGTTGCAAAACCTGACAATCCCGGACAATGTATGGTGTTCGTCTTCAGTCGTTGGTATCCCCGAAGCATAAGCGGCTTGTGGAAGAAACAGCGTCAACCGTGGAGAGGTTCATCGGCATGTTTTCGGTGTAATCAGATTCTATTGACCATTGAGAATTTTACTCTTTTTTCACAGACTCTATCTCACGCATATCCACCTATCATTCACTGCGTTGCATTCTGTTGACGTGTACTGGGTTCGGCTGAATGCGGCGGCATTTTAAACATTATTACGTGAGTTCGGCCCATGGAAAATTTGCTTCACTAGGTTGTCCCTGGTTAAAGTTTGACAGGCAGCAGACAATGCTGTCTGACACAATAAAAAGTCGTAGTCGATGTCACTTTTGCTGCGAGTTACCAAGTTTCCCAAATCGGCCTGTTTAATTCATATATTGTGTCACATCCTGCGATTTCTCACTTTCATTGACTTCCACTCCCCATTTTTGTCTTGTGATCCTGCTGACGACGTTTTATGTAATCCATTGACTTATTATACATACATGCGTGCAGAGTCACAGCTGGAGTCCGTCCCGTTATGCCGCATGGCATGTTGGAATGATGTGATTCGGGTTAAACGAAAAAGAGGCATTTCACTTCTACGAAATGGTACAACTCTAACGAGAGCTGTACAGGTGATTTCAATAATCGAAGGCTTAATGAGGGCTGACTGCGAAACAAAACTTGGATTCTGGCATACAGGTTGGAAGTTGACCGGGAAGTGGGTGACTGAATGGCGGATAGGAGTTCACATTTTGTGAGTCTTTGGGATGGAGTTAGGCAAGTTTTTGGTGAAAAGTGAATAATCAGTTTGTTACATCTGTGTACTTAGCTGTAATCACCAAGCTATAGTTGCGTGCACAATTGTCTAATTATTTATGTTAGATACCTACAATTGATACGGTAACCTCATGACATGGGTATCAGGAAACCCAACTTTCACGGTTAGAACAAATCTCAATGGGCCGGATAGACGTCAACGATGGAACCTTGCTGGGTCTTCTGTATTCATTCGATCAACACAAAAAAAAAGTTAACACTGGCTTTTAATGTGCAACTGATGCTATTAGACAGTGTTAAAACTACTCATTTTCGGTGCTAATGAGTTTGTAGTTCCTCTTTCCACAAATAAATTGTACATGCTTACATGTGTGCAGTAGTTCTCTTTCAAAAAGGAACGCCCATGTTTTAGTCTTTTGAGCTTTATGGAGCTGCTACCTCAGCCACTTTGGATTGGTCATTACTTCATAACGAAGTCCACTTGAACGTGAATTGCGTAGTAAACGCCTAGTTTCAATCGACGAGCCATTTACGTGCATGTGTGACGATACACGCACTAGCAAAAAGGAACTGGTTTACCAACGTACTGTGTGAACTTCTGTTTTTCACGTTCAGCCAAGGCTGTTCCTACGAGGGCAGTTTATGTTATATTCATTGAACTTAAATTTGGATTTGTTTTTGATCTTCCCTAACAAACACATACTTGAATAACTGAAACAAGCTTTCCCTGAAATGAACTTGAAAAGACAAGCTAGTAGTGGTGTATTGCACGATCTTTGTTCGAACTGATTTCGCTACATCTTATCAAGTACATACTGCAGAAATGAAAATTACAAAATATGCATAAAATTGTGACTGACGGAAAATGTTCTATCCAGGTATGAGGAAAAGAAGAAGAAATTCACTAACACTACCAAGGTAATACTAATTTAATAAACAGTTCCTTTTGCATACGCAATGGTGGCTTCAGACGTTTAATAGCAATTGCCTCGGCACAGTGAAGTAAGCGTTTATATCCGGTGAGTGAAAATGACTGAGAATGCCGTGATTTGTCTCGAGCACGTGACGCGCAATGGACGAAGCCGGTGTCTTGTGTAAATGACCTTTGGCCTCATTCGAACAGATTCCAACGGGTTGACTGTTGCGGTTGCACACCCCCTTAGGCAAATGCTCTGCCATCCTGACTTGCGGCTGCCTCTCCGTCACTCCGATGTAGGTGGAACTGCACCCACACGAATATTGGTACACACAGTGCGACACAAGGAGGAGAGGTAGGCGGTCCTTGCTGGTGGGCGTTTGCATTTTGGTGGTGTCAAAACTGTGAACTACTTTAGCCGCGTAAAAAACTCGTTTAACAGCGGAAACTAGCCGACTTTTCTATAGTGAACAGGCATCGTCGCCCTTGAAAGAAAGTCGAATGAATGTAGCTTTCAGCTCAGCTAAATGGAGGGGCTGGCTGTTGATCTGTGGTTTGCTGAATCCTCTTATAAACCACTGTGGATAGCCGTTTGCCTTTATTGTGTCTTCAAGACGATGGTGCTTTTCGTCGATCAGCTGTGCAAACTTTCCTAGCTCGATCAAATAAGGTCCCTACTAAACCCCATTTGTGCTGAACTGGTACAAAGCTATCATATCGCAAGTACTGCCCTGTCCATGTAGACTTTCGATAGACCGACCGTCTTACGGTGCCATCAGCTCTGCGCTGGATCAGTACATCCAAAAACGGCAAACAGTTTTCCTCTTCTAATTCCATCGTAAGTCGTAGGTTCACGTGACTACGATACAGTTCTTTCATTAGTGTATCAGTTTGTTGTTTACTGTCGGCGATCACGATAATGTCGCCCACACATCTCCGATAAACCACGCTCGCTGCGATATGTTGATCCATTCTGCACTCTATATAGGCGACGAAAATGTCCGCAAGGATTGGACATAGAGAACTTCCCATAGCCACTCTATCGATCTGTGTGAAACTTCTCCTGAAATTTAAACTGAACATCTGTTGTAGGTGTTCTAGTTCAGACAGCGGGATAGGAAGTGATATTCGGTTAGTACTTATGTAATCACAAAAACCGCAGTTTCATTTATGGGCACATTAGTGAACAGTGATTCAGTATCCAGCGATGTCATCCGTTTTCCGCCAATGTTAACTTTCGATAACACGTCAACCAATTCGAAGCTGTCTTTCAAAACATATTTGGCTAGAGACCGTCTTACTGGTTCTAGCATTCTAACAAGCCACTTCGCGAGTTTGTGTTGAGGTGAGTTGCACATCGATAAAATTGGTCTGAGTAGAATATCCGGTTTGTGAGTTTTTGATAAACTGGGGCGTTTGAGAACCAATCGGCTTAAGAAATTTAAAGGTTGTCCAATTAATGAGGTTATCCTTACGTAACACTTTAAAAGCCGCCGTTATTCGTTTCTCCAGTACTGTTGGTTCGTTGATTTTGGCTTCTCGGAATTTTGTGGAGTCTCTCAGAATCGGTTCTATTCGTCTTATATAGTCATCACGGTCTATGAGGACAACTCCGAAACCTTTGTCAGGGTAAAATATCATCAGGTTTTTGTTAGATTTCAATTCAGTAAGTTTTTGGATGTGTTCAGCAGATAATAAATCACTTTGTCCAGTTGGGATAACTCTGAATTGTTATTCGAGGTCGACTGGTTTTGCTTTCAACCATTGCTCGGTCTCTAACGAAGTAGGTTGTAAACCTTAGAATAGATCAAAGAATGTTTCAAATTGTGCCTGAATTGCAGTTGCATTGATCTTCTTCCGCTTTCCACAGTACTTGAGACCAAGCGAAAGGGTTTCGAGTTGAGGTCTATTAAGTTCAGTAGGTGACATGTTAATAACATATTTCGAAGGGTCAGACGGAAATTCTGAATCGCAGGCATTGTGTGTCAATAATCTGTTCAGTTCTCCCTGTGTTAACCGTTTCGTCCTCCGCACGGTGTCGCCGCAGAAGATTGTAAATTTGATACGACCATACAGACTCAGTTCATTGACTACCGTCGTCAAGTTCATAACGCTGATGTGCAGCTGTTCACGTACGTGAATCGCTGAGTTGAGGTGACATTTAGCTAGTCGCCTTAAGTTACTTCTGCAAGGCCGTAAGTTGTCTTTGCGCAGCTTTTTGTAAAAACTAACAGGATAGCGATTGTTCTGCATGCAGTCCTTCACAAATTCGATCCATCAAGGACCACCTACCTCTCCCCCTCGTGTCGCACTGTGTGTACCAATATTCGTGTGGGTGCAGTTCCACCTACATCGGAGTGACGGAGAGGCAGCCGCAAGTCAGGATGGCAGAGCATTTGCCTAAGGGGGTGTGCAACCGCAACAGTCAACCCGTTGGAATCTGTTCGAATGAGGCCAAAGGTCATTTACACAAGACACCGGCTTCGTCCATTGCGCGTCACGTGCTCGAGACAAATCACGGCATTCTCAGTCATTTTCACTCACCGGATATAAACGCTTACTTCACTTTGCCGAGGCAATTGCTATTAAACGTCTGAAGCCACCATTGCGTATGCAAAAGGAACTGTTTATTAAATTAGTATTACCTTGGTAGTGTTAGTGAATTTCTTCTTCTTTTCCTCATACCTGGATAGAACATTTTCCGTCAGTCACAATTTTATGCATATTTTGTAATTTTCATTTCTGCAGTATGTACTTGATAAGATGTAGCGAGATCAGTTCGAACAAAGATCGTGCAATACACCACTACTAGCTTGTCTTTTCAAACACACTTCTCGACAGTGACCATCTCAGCCATCCTTCTTTAAAGTAGTTAGTGCGACTAGTGTATACAGTACGCGAAATGTGCTCTTTCTGCCTACACCAACGGTATCTTACGTTCAGAAACCTATGACGTTTTTTTGTAAACTCTCCTTTGATTTAATCTCACTAATCTCATGGAACCATGGATACCGTGTGAGAACCGGGTTTTTGCATTAACGTGAAGACAATTTTTTCCCATTGTTACACGTTGCTTGTTTCCTTTTTTTACGCAGCTGCCTACCACGTTAGACCACCATAGTACTGGCCATCGATTTCTGTATCATCGACTGCCTGCATCCAGTTTGGACCTGTACCGCGGTATGATGAGACTGGTTGAATCACATTACAATTTGGCTAGCACCCTTGTGCAGGATATACCGATGAAGGAGGAGGCCAATGCCAGCTCCAGCAGCGCTATGTATGGTGTGGAGTTGTTGCACCGTGCAGAGGCACACGACCTCCTGAGGCGTATCGGCGTCATCGACCAGTTGATGATTCGTATGGAGACTACAGAGGGTGATGAGACCACATTACCTCCCCTGCAAAGACCAAAATCGGGTTTCTCAAGGACGCTGGGCATCAAATGGGTGACGCCAAAGTCTTCTGATTCATGTAGGTGTGTTTACGCGGTACTAGCTATTTGGCAGCTTGCTGTTTCCAAAAGTTATACACTGCAGCAGGTAGTATGTTCTTTGAAGACTAACTGCTCCTTGTATCATTGACGTGCTCGTAAACAAGGTTGTTCTCTGTTTATCGTAACCATCTCACACTTGTTCTCTCCTTATATCATCCTTTTTGTTTGCCATCTTTTCTTGATTTGCTCCCTGAAGTAACGCTTCGTAAACCGAAAGATTATTGACAGATTACAAGTGTGAGATTTGGCTGCAGCCTTCCTATCAGTCAATGCACAAATGCGGTTGTCACTGAATGTTTAGATGTGGTTGTTCTATCGTACTTGCTGTGAGGTCATCGAAAAATTAACCAGTACGTTCGTGCCTTCAGCGTGCAATCTAAAATGCAGCCCTCAACGTAGACGATTATCTATACTACTGGTGAGCTCTAACATGCTGAATTCTTCAAACCAGCAAGGTGACAAACGTTGCAGGATGTTAACATTTCGATTTATTTCACCAGCCGCGTACTACACAGAATATACAACAAAGGTGCATGGCAATAATGGTTGGACAGAGTGAATTTCGGGTCAGAAGGCCACTACCAGGGGAGGTGGACGGCGTGAACCATCAACTTTTGCGCACACAACATTAGATTTCTTTGTTTGATCGGCACAGGTTCAATGATGGCCAGAATTTTGGGGTTTGGATGTCGTAGCACAACACAGTGAGCAACCTGGTTGGGTCGACGTTACGACCTATCTCCAGGATGTGCTTCGCAATTAACGACACCTGCTTTCGCGTTCGGTTGCTCCTTTGACTGTCTGTTCGCTCAGCAGACTGAATCAACCATTTTGGTAGGTGTTCGGCCATACATTGACACAATCGCCGGACCGTTCTGCTGATGTAACTGTCACTGCAGCTGCAATTGAATTGATTGGCGACATGTGAGACAGAATAGTTGGGTGTATCACGTCTAGCGTTTTCATACCTAACCGCATTACTTGCTAACGGATACCCGGATAAATTTATCTCTAATCTTAACAAGGAAAAGATTAAAAGACCTGCAGTCCCCACAGCAAAGAAAAAAGAGGTTTTCGTAAAACTACAGTTCAGGGGAGACTATTTGTTTACTATAATGTGTCATCGCCTTCAGTCAGCTGGGAACCGCACATACCCTGAAGTTGAGTTGTATCTCTTATCATCAACTCGAGGAATTAGTTATGAAAACGCTGGATGTGATGCACCTGAAGTCCGTTAGCTCCCGGCGGCACTTTTGGCACTCACTTACTCTTCGTAGCATCGTTCCCATACCAATTCTCTGGTTGTTCACCCATGGTAGTTAGTAAAACAAAGCTTTTGCCGCAGATCAGTTACGTTGGATTTGCTCACTGGTAATTCACAAACATTTTCTTCATGGATTTTGAAATAAACTGCAGACTGTTCCTTGTACCGTGCATGGTTTGGACTCTTCCATGTAGAGTACAACATGACCACACAACAAAAATCCCCCTTGTCAATCGGCATTTCTATCCAGTAAAAGAACAATCACTTTTCTCCTGTAGTAGCTCCTCATTACAACGAACACATGAGCGCTTACTCGGTTAAGCATGCAAAGAAACACTCAGCATACCAGTCTCAAATAGCACGATGACTGTAACAGCCATTGTGGCTTTAAAGAATGGTCGCCGAATTGCAAAGTGCAACAATCAAGTGCTCCATGTAGTCAGTCCGACTCATTGAGAAATCCTTCCCCAGCCTTGATATGTTTATCTGCCCGTCTAGTTGATGAGCTCATTGCTGCACGGTATCGCCGTTGACAATGTTCGAACCATAGCCGACATTTCAGAATAAGTAGTTCTTTTTCGCTAACAGTAAACAGCCCTTAGGAAAACCACCGTTTCAGATTGCTACGCTTCCTACTTGTTTTGTACAACAGCGCACCAGATAGAATTGTATTGTTTTAACGGTACATAATGCAATTCTCTTTTGCAATAGGTAAACAATTACAGCCATTATCTCTTAGTACTTAGTGGCATGTTTTGTTTTAAAACGTATGCCAATCAATCATGTTTTGCACATTTGTACAAAATGGAAATTTGGGCATAACCTGACGAGGGCTATCATGCATTCTAGTTTCTGTTGCGTCTAACCTTTTTAATTACCAAAACAGTGAGACATATGACAGACTTGGCTGCGTATTGTATTAAGTTTGTGTTATGGTGACATAAAGCCGACTGTTGATATACTGCTGTCCACGAAGGTGATAACGCTATAACTGAAAACCGAGTTACTTCTTTCTATCTGCTTCCTAAGAACGAAGTAATAGGCTAGGAATTTATGAATTTTCACTGCGTCTTGTGAGTGTAACATCTACGTCGTACAATTAACACAGCACAAAACATTAATCCGTTGTTTTTATCTGTAAAGTTTTGTTATTCAAGAGGGCCCATGGTTTTTTGCAGTTGTCACCAATTTTTGCGTCCAATTGAGTTTTTCCAAAGTTGATATGTGGATCACATTAACTGGATATTTGTGGTCACCTGCGCACTGTTTGCGTGTTAAAATGCCTGATTGAGCACATAAATTCGAGATTACGAAGTTAACGGGCGTTCCCTTGCACTTTAAGACGAGGGACTACGGATTATCCGAATAGGAGCATATAGATTACCAATTAAATAACTATGCTGTATCACCTTTTATCTCATATACAGCAACCGCTCTCTCTTCACAGCTATTCTGCGTTATACCACAGCTGCCTATCGTGTCACTTTGGCAGACGTTGGCAATCGCGCTTCGACATGCCTCGCACAGTTCGTTTTGGGAGGTAAGTTATTGTTGTCACTGTATACTAAAATAGGAGGTAGTCGACTTCTTTGATTGTTTGTGCGGCTTTTTGATGCATCCCTTGCAGCCAAATTTTAATTGTTTCAAATCGCATAGATAAACTCGATCGGAACTTCAGTTTTACAAATTTTGTTTGTTGTGTGGACGATATTTTTTGCAGCCGTATACTTACGCGGATTGTCACGAAGTTGCTTCTTCTTGAATGGTTCCCCTTCACTGTGTCGTTTTGTGGGCTTCTTGTTTGCTTCCCTACTCTAGGTCGTTCTGTTGCATTGGCTCATCGCCTTCCGATTTCACCACCTTCTGTGCCCGTTGATTCTCGCGCCACAAGTATACCGACCAACGAAGCGCTTGTGCTTACCTGTCATGGGTCTGTGATGTATTTGCATACATTAGCAACGGTGTATCCTTTGGTTCACCCGCCTCTGACTCCTATCCTGGATTGTTCCAAATCAGCTGACCTTCGTGTTCAGTCTTTCATCGACCAAATCGTCCGCCCATCTCGTTTGGCCCCAGCATCAGCACATCAGCACTACTTGGTCGCACCGAGAGAACGAGGTATCGACAAATACGATTGAAAACACTGTAAAAAAATGCTTTAACGGTGCTGGTACAGAATATTTGCTACGGAGTACATTTCATTAGTTCATAATGGTGGTTAGAACTCAGGCTTATGGACCAATGTACTCGTGCGCTGTATTCTACAGAAAACCCGCGTGCACACATAACTCATTTTTGCTATTTTCATTGTCCCTCCGACGTTCGTTGCTCGAAGTATCTCACCAGCATCGATTCTGACTACGAGTCATGCAGTAGAGGATTCGAGGTCAGATCACCTTGTGTTTATTTATCTAGTCTTAAATAGCCGAATGTCATCCAGCCCTCTGTGGTAGGAGGCTAATTGACCATACCTGTTGAGACGGTGCCGAAGATTGGTGTTGTCTGTTTGTTAGCCGGATAAACCGATTGCAACGCTGTCCAATCGTCATCAGTCGCATTGGTTTTGTTGCGCGTATTACATGGTAACTGATTGAGCGCATTCCTCCAAAACAGGTTTAATCCGATGAGAGTGGGGATATGAAGACCTGGTCGTAATCTGGCATGCCAACAGCGATCACGTATCCGGACCTTGTAGACCAGCCTAGATTGTAATCATAGTGCTGTGTTCAATTGTGAACTGCTCTGGTTCCTCTCAAACTGTATTCGTCCGGTATTGATAAGTAGTTTGACATATCCCATTATGG
>JTDE01001889.1:29417-82976 GCA_014338405.1 Paragonimus skrjabini miyazakii | reverse complement strand
TGCTTCTTTTCGAAAGGGGCCGACTGGAAAGTCTATGGGGATGCGACAGCTGCGATCAATTGTGGGTGATGTTCAACTTGAAAAATATCCCGTTAAACTTGAAAAGGTCAAACGGGTGGCCTCGTTGCACACCTGATGGAGTACATGTTGCATAGGGATATGAAACTCTTATCGCTGGTTCAGCTGTACCCAAGGCCCAATTTGTCCCCGCCGAAATCTTAAAGCTTAACGAAGTGTGTCAAACTACACATGAGGAACACAATTTTGTTCTCTCAGTAGTTTAGTTTGCTCATCCTAGCGTGGCTGTTTGAAATATACTACCTGGACAATTTTTCTCATTTTTGGCGGTGATTTCCTGGAGACATTGTGGGATAAGTCAGTAATGAAGTCCAATTAGGAGTTTTCCATGCTTTCGGCGTAACTTTGTAAGTAAGTTGGTAATGCATGAATTGAGCAGATAGATGCATTTTCGGTCATTGGTTTGAGTTCTGTACGAATGTCTCATATTTACTTCCCTATTATGCCTCTTTCTATATCACTTATCTGTTGGTGATAACCTCCATACTCTGTGGTCACTAGCATCACTCTGATGTTTGATTCTGTGTTACGATACTAAAATATAAAGTACATCCTGGTATCGCCGAATTGCTTTACACTTTGCATCCCTTTCGGCACCTTATCGTCTGTTCGGACGTAATTGCCTTCTTATGCGGTCACAGCAATCTGACTCTCTGCTCTACTATTCATGCCGGTATTTGCGTTTATAACTGTAGTTTTAAATGCGTTTGTAGTTCTGGTTATATTGTATTGTCTTTTGATTGCCTCCACTCCATCAAAGCCAACTGTTCGGATGGGGCTTCGTGAAATCTGTACACATTGTCTGCATCATAATGTACGCACTATAGTCTCAAAAGTGGTGGATGATGTGCAACAGATTATGCAAGCCACGTGCATATCGACTACTATCCAGCCCTGATCACACGCATCTGTGATCCGGCTCGGTGGATGCTAGTGAGCAGAATCCCACATTGCTCACTCACTCCCTGATCCTTTATCTTCGGGCAGATATCAGATACAAAATGTGAGGGAAATCACAAGCCGTGGGGCGCAGTTCATTTGTTCCAACTTGTGTGCACTGTCCTCCCTTCATTTAGATTACAGCGGCAATCTCCCTCAGACACGGACGTTACCAACCCTGATTTATTGTCAGATTGCTAGAAATATGAAAATAACCGAGGTGGCTGAATTTCGAACCCACAATCTTGTGAATAGCTATTGGCCTACCTAGAGATACAGAATTGTAAATCCACAGTGTGAAAGGGATTAACTCATATTCGTTCTACTATGACTCGTATCTAATAGCAAACAAATAAGTTAAGCACCTTGTAAATGTTCCCGTGTTCCGTTCTTCACCCGACTTGCTATACTCTATGTTGATTAAGTTGTAGATCTCCTACTCTCTGTCTTCAGCTCAGCAACATTTAGAACGCTTCACACGCTATTGGCCTCTACTGGAATCGGAGACTTTCTTGGGTGTGAATAAAGTAAGCGGTTGCATTTTCTTTCTGTTTAATATTTGTGCTAATTTTTTTCATGCTCATGTACTGTCGACTCACATACATCTTGGGGGGGTTTCTACACTACATCTAACATGGCATATTTTTGTTTTGTTATCATAATCACCTCGTTATTAGTCGGCCAAATGGCAATCTATCAAGAGCATGCTATAATAGTGTGATACCAAGGTAGGCAACAGGGTGCGATTTCGATTATGGAAATTCTTGTAATATTTTTCTACAGTTCGCTTGAGCGTCTACATATCGTAACGAAACTATCAGGCGATTCAATATTTTCCAGCTACTTTGGCTATCTTACGTTGCACAATGCGCACTCTGTGTGCATTGCTGTCCGTTAACTATGCGTCCTGTTAGTGGAAGCTATTCGACATTTGTTAATTTTTAATATATTCATAAGGAAGTTTGCAAAAAGTATCAACGACGAAACGGTACTATTGTCCCACAGGTATGTACCAATTTTATTTTCCGGGCACGTACGGATGAAACGGATGATCACTGATGAGATTAATCCGTGACGTGAATACTTCTCAGCCAAGAAGTCTACGAGCGCCGGGCCACGCGTTCCTCGTTAATGAATAAACAGTCCAGGAACAGGTGATCGTTCATACTGTTACCCACTTGGAACGTTCGATGCAATGGGTTGTTTGTAATGACACCATTTTATGAGCTTTAAAAGGGAGGCTTTCGGCTTTTTATGAAATACGGTTGAGCTCACGTGTGCTGACCAAACGATTTCAGCCGCTGTCTGACAAATCCGTCTCCACGTGTAAGCACCAATAGAGTACGGTCTTCAAGTATATTCGTACAAAACCAGCCCAGTGTCTTCCAAGTAAGCTTTCGTGTGACGGAGTGCCCTAGCAATTTGAACGCAACACCTGTTCTAGATCTCTTGCCAAGAGCCATACAAGTTGCATTTCAACGTTGCCCTTGGCTAAACTCTTGAACGAAGGGGTTATCAACTTTCCCTATCCATAGTTTCATTGAGCGTTTTTTCAGAGTGTGTTTAGGTTCATTTCTAGTGGTCATTTCGTTTATGAATATGTGATTTTGACTGACAGGGAGGATTTCAGTCACTCTGGTTGTGTTACTTGGATGTAGTATTGGCATGACCTTCGGAAGGTTGAGAGTTACTTTGGTAAAAACACCAGTGACGGGCGATCAGTGCTAGTTCGGGTGCATTTCTAACGACGGATGTAGACAAATTGTTTATTCCAGATGATGATCAGATTGGTAATTTTGTTGATAGGCTTCACAAAATTTCCCGTTATTTGTTACGCAAAATCCACAGAAATGTAATGTTCCAGCAAGAAGACATCTCCCTTCAAACATCTGTGGCTCTTTCGTGAAATGTATATCCTAAACTGTTCTACCTGTATTGTTGGTTCAAACCTGTTTCACAAACTGTAGAGCACATTCATGCATCAGTTGCATAAAAATAGTACGCTCTAAGGCTTGGTGGCAGATTTGAGTAGTACCTTAAATTGAGAGTAGAATAATTTGTCTAACTCTCGTTGGTCCATTTGTTCTGAGCTGGCTGAAATGTCGCGTTTTGGTTTTGCATCTGTTATACAGCCTTGAAAAGAGTAAGTCCTAGGTAGGGAGGAAAGAAAGGGAATGAAGGGGACCTAACTATTAGAAGCAGCAATGTCCATATCCAAACGGTAAACATCAATATCTACGAGTTACTAACAAACAATCGACCTATAAATGAAAGTGAGGCGTCGTCAGCATGACAGTTTTCCTACGGTTTTCGCTGCCGAGGTGATCTTATTACGATAGTTTCCGTGAATTCCTTTATCAGCTCACTCAGGGTAAACGTCTGTCAAATAACATTTCATTGGTGGTATGTGTACTGCTCACAGTTTTACTCGAAATGTGAGTGCTTCAACGTACTACTGTTAAACTATTTTTAAAATTTTGGATTTTTTTATTGTTTTGGCGCAAAATGTATTTACCTACATTGTACTCAATCTACGACTATGCTTAATCTCTGATTGTGTGGCCTATTTTATGTTTTCTCAAGTAAACTGCCAACTATGTAAGTTAACATCTCAGACGTAAAAAATGGATTTACGTTCCGCATCGGTTTTGACTCTTCCATTTTGTTGTCTTCCCTAGATGGCTATACCCTTGTTTGAACATCTGCCCAAAGAGTTTTTGGAACCAAACGAAATAGCCGCGTGCAAGTCAGCTGTGGAAAGATTGATCAGCTCCATCAGACACAATGTTTCTTTGACCGACACTCGGAAAGGGGCTCTGAAGCGGTAAGTTTTGGTGTTCGCTTTTTGGTGGCTTTTTGTTTAGGGTTTCGGCGCACTAATGCAAATATAATGATAGTTCACTTTGCTCTATCTTTTGTTTGAAGACCATGTTTCTGGCTGTTTTCACGCTGGAAATTGAGCATTGAATTACCGCCTGGGTCCTGAAATAGTGTTGAATAGGAATCGGACAGACCGTCTCGCGCTTACACGCCCACGCAATCACGCGTCCTAACTTATGCCAGATAAGTCATGCAACGAATTAATCAAATCACGTGTAGAAGTGCTTGCCGATTCGTCAGTTAGTTATTGACCGTTTGCCTTCGGTTATTCATTCTTTATATGCCTGTACCACGGAACCACTCGATACACTCTGTATTTGGTTTCGTACCAACTGATGTTCTCCTTACTCGACAGGGGCAGTTTAACAGTTGGTGACGGAGATGGCTGAAACAGCATTATTGGAATTATTACAGCAACAACAGGGACAAACGCAGCATCAACAGGATCAGATTGAACAGCAACAGAAAATGATGCTGCATCACCAGCAAGCTTTATTGGAGCAACGGTAGACGAATGCTAAAATTTTCGAGTCACTCACGGCGCAACTAACCACCTTGCCTACGTGACGGGCAGCCGCCACTTCGGAACCAAAGCTGAAGAAGACTTCGGCAACCAGCATTCATGAGTTTAATTATGATCCAGATAATGGTGTGACATTTTTCTCTTGGTATTAGCGTTACGAAGACATTTTCCTAGTTGATGCAGCCGCGTTGGACGAATTCGCCAAAGTACGCCTCTTAACGCAGAAATTAGGTGCAGCTGAACATGTACAATATTGCAATTATATTCTTCCACGGAAGTCTCGTGACTTCACTCTCAGAGACACTGTTTCAAAGCTTTGTTCTATTTTTGGTGAAAGGACATCTGTGTTTAACATTCGGTACAACTGCCCGAAAATTTCTGGACACGCTGCGGAAAATAGCGTAACGAATGCTGGTAGAGTAAACCGAGAGTGTGAACGCTTCCAGTTAAAACAGATATCGAACTCACAGGTCAAAGCATTGATATTTGTTGCCGGCTTGACATCTTCATGGGATGTCAATACACAAACGCGTCTTTTAGAAAAATTGGATTCGTGCACAGAATTTTCAGTTCAGGACTTAACGGTGGAGTACATGCGCCTAGTGAATCTTAAGTACGATTCACAAATGTTGCAATCGGCATCATCTCCCGCTGACATAGCATCAGTAGACCGAGTTACAAGACGGTCATCCATCATATACTCATGGTGATGCACTTTTTCGTATGCAACGGCCACCTTCCGCTTGTTGGCTGTGCGGACAGTAGCACTTCGTTCGATTTTGCTCTTATCACAAACACGTGTGTCAACAGTGTAATCGTTTGGGTCACAAGGAATCACAATACAAGCAATCAACCCAGGGCTTTCGCGTACGTCGCCAATCAAACGTGGTGTTCACTACAACAAGTGATATTGTTCACTGACGGAATTATATGACTTCACATTGAACATCACCAAGTTACGTTACAGACAGATACTGCATCGGATATCACAATCACTTCTCGTTCAACATGAATGAACCTTGGAAGACCACCGTACAAGCCAACATACAGAGTAGCTAAGAACGCTAGTGGTCACCCGATTCCCCTTCTTAGTGAGTTAGCGGGTACCCTCTGTTTCCGTGATAAATGTGAATGTGGCATCTGCTCGATATCTCCTAACAACCACCTAAATCTTTTGGGTATAGACTGGATAGAAAAACTTGATATGTGGAATGTACCATTTAATTCCGTTTGTGACGTACACAACGCTATTCATTTATCGACATTTTGTGACGTGCCTACAGTCTCCAGTAAACTGTATAGTTATTTTGTGCAACAGTTACCTGATAAGTTTCTCGATATTTTTACGAACAATTTAGGCAGATACACAAAGATTAAAGCTCAACTGTTCATCGAACCAGGAAGCAGGCCAGTGTTTTGTCCCAAGCGTCCTGTGCCACACTCAACAACAGCAGCGTTGGAGACTGAATTATGCCGTCTAGAAGCCACAGGAGTGTTGGCAAAGGTGAACTACTCCTCTTGGGTCGCCGCAGTTCTAACAGTAAAAAACACGCAAACTGCTCCATTCGACTTTGCGGTAATTTCTCAACGGGTCTGAACAAGGCTTTGCAGATAGATCAGTATCCACTTCCTGTGCCAGAAGACCTATTTACTCGACTCAACGGTGGGAAAATATTCTCCAAGATCGATTTCTTCGATGCATACCTCCAAGTTGAGGTGGAAGATTGCTGTAAAGACTTACTAACAATAAACACACATCGAGGACTACCGTTACAATAGACTTCCATTCGATGTTAAATGTGCTCCAGCAAATTATGGATACTATGCTTAATGGTTTGTCCTTTACGGTTTCTTACATGGACGATATCATCATTGTAAACCCCTCATCAGATGAGCACAAAACACACTTAGCACAAGTCTTTAATCGTATTCGTGAATGCGGATTCACCTTACGGAAGCAAAAATGTGAGTTTTTCTTGCCTCAAATCAAATATCTGGGATTCATCGTCGATTGCAATGGTCGTCATCCAGACCCCGCTAAAATTTCTGCTATCAAACGTCTCCCTTCTCCAACTAATCATGTACAGTTACAGTCATTATTGGGTCTTTTGAACTACTATAACAGTTTCGTGCCCAATATGCATCAACTAAGGACACCTTTAAACAATCTGTTACGCAAGGACACCAAATGGGTTTGGTCTCACGAGTGTTAATCTGCGTTTGATGGCCTCAAGTGAATCTTGTCCTCTGACCTATTATTGACACACTATGATCCTAATCCCCCTATTATTGTGGTTGCTGACTCTTCTGACTATGGTATTGGGGCTGTGATTTTACACCAATTCCTTGACGGTCTCTAAAAGGCAATCAGCCACGCTTCGCTAACACTGTTACCTGCTGAGAGAAATTATAGTCATATAGAGAAAAAAGGTTTGGCTCTAATTTTCGCTGTTAAAAAATTCCATAAGATGTTGCACGGCCGCCGGTTTACATTGTGCACGGACCATAAGCCCCTGTTATCCATACTCGCTTCACCAAGGATATACCTGTTCACACGGCTGACCGACTTCAACGTTGGACCACATTGCTAATCGGTTACGGTTTTGTCCTCAAATACATCCAGACAGAGCGGTTTGGTCATGCGGACGCCCTTTCCAGACTGATTGCACATAAGTCCACTAACCAACCAAGTGAGGACGTGGTCATTTACTCTGTGGAGGTTGACGCTGATGTGAAACACGTGTTTAAAGAGTCCATCAGGAATTCGCCTTTCACTTCTACTATGGTTCGGCGTACCATTCAATCAGACTTTGTCTTGCGAGCGATAACGTATTATTTACAAACGGGCTGGCCCAAAGAGTTATGTGCAATTTACAAACCATACTTCCAACGGCGTGATGCTCTAACGGTTGTAGACAGATGTTTGATGTTGGCGGATCGTATAGCGATACCGCAAATCCTGAGAAAACATGTTATACAAATGCTGTATTGTGTTCACTCCGGCATGACGCGTATGGAAGCTTTGGCACGTAGTTACGCATATTGACCAGGGCTCGACTACGATATTGAGAGCACGGTCAAGTCATGTGAACAGTTTGCACGTGCTGCAAAAGTACCCGTAAAGGTTGAGTTGCACTGATGGCCCCTACCAGATGGTCCCTGGAAAAGAGTTCATGCCGACTTTACGGATCCACTCAACGGCGAATACTTTCTCATCCTCGTAGATGCCTTTTCTAAATGGCCGGAGATCGTTTCACTACGCACAATTTCCATGACTACCACTATTTCGTGTCTAAGTCGCATATTTGCTCAGTTCGGTTTTCCAGAAACGCTTGTGACTGACAATGGTATACAGTTTACTGCAACACAGTTTTCACAGTTTTGTATATCATTCGCTATAGACCATGTTCGCGGTCCTGCATATCGTCTTCAATCAAACGGACAAGCAGAAAGTTTCGTGGATACATTCAAAAGGGCTCTTCACAAATTGGAAGGGAAAGGAAGAACGTGTGAAATTTTAGACACCTTCTTGCGTACCTACCGTTCTACACCAACTGCAGCTGTACCAAATGGAATTTCACTAGCTGAAGCCTTTCTTGGGCGGCGAATGAGAACAGCACTCGATGCCATGCTTTCCGTCAAGCGGTCGGGGCAACGCAACATCAAGATGGGAAGCCAAGGCTCGAGAATTCCACTTAGGTGACCCAGTATTTGTTTTAAAGTTTCATGGCCATGAGTGTAGTTGGGTACCGGGAATTGTGACAGCGTCGAGGCCATGAACTCACTGTCCACGGCAAGAAAGAGACCTATCACATAAACCACATCCGAGGACGGGATTCCAACATCTGCGATAGACCGGAAGACATCAGTGAATTACCTCCCGATATTCTGTTAGATACGTTTGAACTGCCAACAAACACGACTGAGAGTAACACGGAAGAAAACGTGGCACGAAAAAAACCCTATCTTTGAAACACACCATTCACAACGAACTCGGGCTCCAATAAAACGCCTCAACGTATGCCCTTCTAATAGGTCGTACGAATAGTGTTCATCTTAACAGAGGAGGGTGTTGGGTCGGAATCGGACAGGCCGTCTCGAGCTTACACGCCCACACAATCACGCGTCCTAACTTATGCCAGATAAGTCATGCAACAAATTAACCAAATCACGTGTACAAGTGCTTGCCGATTCGTCAGTTAGTTATTGACCGTTTGGCTTTGGTTATTCATTCTTTATATGCCAGTACCACGGAACCACTCGATACAGTCTGTATTTGATGTCTTACCAACTCGTGTTCTTCTTACTCGAGCCGGGCGATTTTACCCAGATGTTTCACTTGTCAGGATCAGGAAAACACGTGTCGTTTATCGTCTCATATAAAAAAGAGTCTGTCATGGGCTGCCACATAAGATGACCTTGACAGCTTCAGCGGTTCAACCGATGTGCACAGACAATGAGAACAGTTTTGGCTGTCAAGTTGTTTGTACTTCGAACAAGCTTCGTCGTAGGTCAGAAAGATTAATTCCACACTGGATCGATGGGTTCAGTTGTCATTGTTCTTGCTTAGACGATATGGCTTCGGAACATGAATTTTGTCAGTGAGGTTTCACCAAGTTAGTTGCTAATGTGTTTCTGCTCGTAAAATATTTGGCGTAACTGCCATTGATTACGTCATTTCAATTTCTGTCTGCTCATCTAGCGCAGCCACATCCTTGCCAGTCGCTCCTTCTGTACAAGCGGAAGCGGTCGCTTTAGCCTTAGAACTGGATCACATGCTTTCCGTTTATGCTTCTATTTCCAACGACCACAAAGAGATCGAACAATATTGGCTAAATTTGACGGGACTATCGACAATTCAACACGAAGGAGGAATTACTGCGATTCTGTCACGTGCGGAGAATTTCGCTTCGTTGGACTTACCAGAAATGATTACAGTGGCTCGATTTGTGGCGTGGAACGATTCAGTCCCGGCCAATAGATCCCCTTGTTTCCCTGATAGCCTGTTGAAAACTGTGCGCGGCTTGAGTCTATTATGCCAACACACTTCAAGAGACAAAGATTTGGCGGAACTTTCTAACGCGAATGCCGGTGACAAGTAGGTTCCATCTAATTATATATTTCGATTAGTATATAGCGCAGTCTGTTTCATCTAATTTGATTACGTCACTGTGTTCGATGTTCTTTGTGGCCTGTCACTATTTTCTGCATTGTTTTCAGGTCAGTATGATCATATTTTTTGTCACCAAGGTAAACTGTTACTCAATCAGTTGTGTTAATTTATCAGAATCGGCTTTCATAACCCGATTACATCCGATTGGTCCCGATCAACGTGTTTGAACCCTTTTTATCGTAGCTCTTTCCCCAAAGTTTAACGACTCCTACGTTATTGCCAACCCTTTTTCCTTTACATATCGGTCGGCCATCGTGCCATCATTAGTCTCTTCCGGTAATTTTTAGCTTCACGTGACTTTGAGTGAAATTCCGTCCGTCGAGTATTAACGAATGGAATCGAAAACAGCTGGAAGAATACCAATCCGCCCCAAGCGAAGACCTAACGTGACAACGTTTTTCATGGACTGCGGAGTATAGACTGAGCACCACTTACATTCGTTCACAGTTCTCACACTTTTTGGTAAATGGCATTAAACCGTCATCTCGCCTCTGTTACGCTAATCCGTAGTGCATCTGCTTGTACCGACCACAGTTTGGATCCTGAATTCCGTTCTCATGAAGTTATCATGCTAGGCACTGGGCACCACAGGACTTGTGTATTTAAACGTTCAGTCACGTTTGCTTGTGTATAATGATCGAGTCGTTTAATTGCTTCAAGACGGGACACGTTGGCTTTCCTGTTAAGTCCGACTGGTGACTCCATTATTACGACTTCACAGCCAAGTCAAAAGCACAAAAACCAGTAGACTTTTAAACTGTATTTTGATTAGTTTTTGGGATTCGGATTGATATAAACCGAACATCGCATGTGAAATGCAGAGTAACCCTAATTGCGTGTAATTAAATAGTCATTTAAAGTCTGTTACTAATTTCCTCAATCGAAAAATCAATCTGCGTGGTTAGTTTCGTCTAACCAACTTCAAGCTTGCGTTTATAGCTATTTTTAAAAATAAAAATATTGAGTTGCTTCATCGCGAATTTTGTACGATCTGATCAAAGCCGTTAAATTTTTTATCCAGCATATTAGTTCACTTCTATGTTGAATTTAGCTTTTATCATCATCCTTGTCGGCATTATCAATGGCTTCCAGACTCTCTTGCTTGTAGAGTAAGCACTTTAGACATTACGCACCAAGTGCAGCGAAATCATCTTTGTTTAGGTTTTCTAATCGGTATAGATGGGATTTTCACCTTTTAGAGCGATGTACAGTGATTAGTCATGGATGGATTAATGCAGTGTTGTCGTCTGCTTCGAGGTCAATGAATCTGGAGGCTGAGGTTGGTCCGACAAGCCTGCCCTACTGCTTTTTAGTGCGTGAGGATTGAGCCTAATTCAATTTGAGAAGTGTTCCTTTTATTGTCTCGGTCGGTTTTTTCTTCAGTGGGGGTATTTAATACAAAACTTATGTTACTTCATAGTGTTTGGTAGCTGCAAAGGTTACTTCTTGAAAGAACACTGTTGCACACTGTTCGCGACTGAACAGTCCAATTTACAGGCGTTGTTTTATCGATCCTGTCTTAGCGGTTTGTTGTATTGTTTTTGACGTCGTAAGACAGATTACGTTTTACCACATTCCTCTTTCTCGTATTGGATTATCGCATGCAGTGTTATTACACGCAATAGACTATTTCGTGTCGTTGGTCTAACGGCTGTAATCTTCCGTTAAAATTGCAACCGTGTCATCTATACTTGATACACTCGAACAACAAACAAAACCGGTCTTGGAGTCTTCATTTGAACCTCTAGATACGTCTGTTTTTTCTCTCTCTCATCCATCTCCGCTAATAAGTGACCCGAAAGTTTGCTCGGTATATTAAACTACTTATTAATCATGGATAACTGTTAATGCTGAAGAGTAGCCTTTTCTCCGATCTGCACATTTAACAGATTGAAATGGGACTCAAGACCGGAAAACTCATTCGTTCTGGAACCGGGTAAGCACATTCGGTGTGGTTTTTTTGTGAATACCATTTCTGTGGATTTTGTGTCCAGCAGAATCATACAGGTTTCCTCCGGTTTTTGTGTGGTCTAACCTACACTTTTGCTTCAAAGGTCTAATTAGTTAGCCTGAAGTTAGCCTCCGAGTTCGTATTCAAAAATCAGAGTGATTGTACACTTCAGCGAGTAAGGCTTATATTGAGGGCCCTCTGAATGAATTCAGTTCAGTGGTTGTTCATTGAACTGAATTCTCATCACGGATTTACCACTGCCCTGCTTATATCTCAGGTGGGCTGGAACATGTCGTTTACGAGTCAGATTCATATCACTTAACGCATAAATGCTAGACTTAATTCCGGTTACCCTCTATCCATTTTCGTGTCTTTCTTCTTGTATTGGATGATCTTTTAAATTGTGAAGATGCCACTTCTGACACCTATTATGTGCTATTTTTCAGCTAATATAGCAATTTTCATGGAGCTGCTGCAACCGGCCAAGCGATCTCGCACTGGTGCCGTCAAATTGGAGTTTGCTGGAGTGTCTTCAGCGGATTCGAATGGTCTGTGTCAGTTATACCGTTCTCTTCGGGAAAAAGAGAAAAGTGTCACCTGACTTATGCATCCGTTTCCCGCTGGTCAGAAAACATTCGTACAGCCTTTTTGTACATTCGTGTTCTGAACTTAATTTACTTCTGCTTATTTATAAGACCAGACTGCTGTTATCCGGTTGCACTTGCGGTCACTCTGAATAACAAATGTGTTAGACTTCCAGTCGAGTGTTCAATGTCAGTCAATAATTTTTACTGTCTCAATTCGTGCCTAATATTTAACTCAATTCGACCGGAGAATGTCGCGGTAATGTGCGCTCCCGGTCTGTTGGGTTCTCTGCGGTCATATGTTACGGTTGGCCAGCATTGAACAAACACTTGGCTTTTCCTGAAAAATGAGCCATATTGGAGACCATATTGTTTAATGCCAGCTTCAGGAACATTTTTTATTAGCGTTATCGAAGCCAGAATTCTTTGTGAGAAATAAGGACGCTGCTTATACTGTGATCAGTAGTATTGATCTGTTAATGAATATTTTAGTGATTACGGATCACAATTGATAATGTCCAACGTGCAACTCCTCATAAGTTGCAACGTCTCCAAAAGTACTTTAGTTTCAGTGTTCCAGATCCATTACTATCGTATACATACCAGACTAGACTTCTTAAGGTAGCCCTCTAAAAACAGCTGTCCTTGAGAAGCTCGTTCGTCTTAGGGATTCTTATTTCATAAATTATGTAACGATGCTAACCACTTGAAGTAGCCACTCATCCGAGTTCTCATGGAAGTGCCAGAATCGAAATATCTTGAAGACTAAGTTTTTCGTTTGTATCCAGTCACACTTCGAATACTTACAGCATGTGAAAGCAGTCGACTAAACTTTGTGATTCTTCATAACATCATCATCATCATCATCATAGAAAGCAACACATCAGTGGTTCACACTGATGCTTAACTGCCACACAACCACGAAGAAGAAACAAACCCTGTTTAAGAGGAGAGAAGAAAAAAGGGAGAGGGTAGGGGACTTAACCGCTAAAAGTAGCTACGTCTACATTCAAACATGCAACACCAAGGCGCCTACACCTTGCAACCAAACAGCCGAGCTGTAAGTGAAAGTAAGGCGTCATCAGCAAAACAGCTTCCTTACGGCTTTCACTGTCCCGCGTCATTAAGTGCACTCACTTCACAGACAACTCGGCCAAACAACGACACTCTTCACGCCACTGAGCTCGGTTTGCCGCCATCTCATTTAACGTCTCCAGCCACCGACTCTGTGAGTCGCAAGGGCTCCAGCCCGAGAACCCGATCTATAGTAGCCAACCCCTTCGTGAACGATTTCATTTCTCTACGCCAGGTCATCATCTGTCCACCTCGCACCTTACGCCAATCGGCCGCAGCGTCGGCAGAGAGTGCTCGGTGTGGCAAACGACTTGCTGGCATCCTTAGTACATGGCCTAGCCATCTAAGTTTGTACAAATGTCGTCACTGAACAGAAGAACTCGTTTGATAATCAGTGCCAAATACCCGCTTCTTAACTTCTTCGTTGCTTACTCGCTGGTGCCACCCGATACGAGCGACTGAACGCAGACATCGGTGGTCAAATACATGAAGACGGTTTACGTCTACCCTGAGCGGCCAGGTTTCGCTACCGTAAAGTAATACAGCCCTCACTATTGTCTGATATACACGACCCCTAAGTTTCAGAGAGATACCCTTCTGTCGTCATAAGTGCCTCAGATTAGTAAACACCGCCCTAGCCTTGGAAATGTGCGCTTCTATTTCATTCCCTACACTTCCGCCGCCGTCGCTGATGCAGCTTCCCAGATATACAAACCGGTCAACAACCTCCATAATTTCATTATCTAACATTAAATTTACGTAATTACAGCAATCTTGCAGAAGCGCTTTGCGTTTTGAAACTGCAAAGCGCATTCCGAAATACTAAACAGAACGCGAAATTGCGTTTAGCGTTGTTTGTACCGCTTGGGAGTTGTCAAACAGCGACATCTTATCGTCAGCATAATCAAGATAAATCGGATATTTAAGTCCCAACTTTTGCCATCCGTTCGCCTAGTTAGCTTGACAGATAAAAGTGATTTCATCATGTACGATTTCGGACAAAAAGGGAAGAAGGACTGTTAGTGTTCGTTTGCTTTCCTAAACTCGGTCTAGAAGTACGTGACTGTCACTTTTTATTTACCTTACGTTTTCAAACACCCGTGTGTCTCTCGCTATTAACCACCTAGGCAACCTTTGTTGTATGTATGTGGTTCTTTTAATTATCACACAAGATTACACATATTTTGCAACCTAATTCACTCGAATATCGAATTCGGAGATTCATACACGATTGAACAGGACTCAGCAACGCATTTAGTAATAATTCGCCGTGAGCAGAAAAGTGGTTAATTTTTTGCCAGATTCTATTACTGAGTTGGTCGACCTCTTCTGAAGATTTTTTCATCAACTGTTGTTTGCATATTATCTGTAAATCCCGCATTGTGTTCTTGTTTTGTCAACTACTACATACTCGAAAGCACCAATCTCAAATGCAATACTATCTGTACTTCATACTCCTGAGTGTCAGTCGTCCGACTGATCCAAGATGTGTTTTGTGGAATTAGGTTTCATTGATCTAGAAGACCAAGGCAAGTAACCAGTTGTCGTAAGACGATGTAACTCTTCTTGCGAGTTGGAATCAATAAATCGACGCAGTGTCATCTTGAACTATCTGGCTAAAGTGGCCAGACAATATTATGGCGAAATGTCATCGAAATAAGTCCTCATGGCGATGCAGTCAAGAAGAGCCAGTCCACTCTCTCCAGTTGACCAGATAACAATCCATAGATGAGCTAAATCAACGTTGTTTTGTATTCTGAGAGTCCTCTTGTATAGTATGGTTTCTAGTGGGCGTCTGTTGTTAGCTGTGCGTTTGTGGTCCTCCCCATTGTTATACCGTCTCAGTACAGTTTTTCTGGGTGCATTTGAGTATATCGCTATTTAACTAAGATATCTGTTCACATTTCAGTGGGCTGTCCAGTTTCCTGTTACTTTTCAGTCAGTATGCTGAGATCGATGAAGTTGTGTTTTGATAAGTTAAACGAGGGACGAGATTAATGGAAAATACCCAGCTAACATCATGTAGTGAGGAAAATAACCTCCTCAGTGGCAACAACAGTTTACTGTATTCACTATGAGTGAGTATACATTTTACCAACGTCGTCCGTTTTTAAGAATGTGAACTTCGAGTGTTCGTCATTGAGCGCCTCTTTCCTCGCAACTGCATAGCGTTCACACTTAATTTCGTGGTGTTATGATCGGGGCTCTAAGTTTGCACCCGCAGATTGGTTGGTCATTCCTTCCATTCTACTCCTTTCCAAATTATGAGAATCTATCACAGGATAGTTCTTCGTTTCTTGTTATGACGACAGACAAGGGGTAAATGAGCGAAACAGAGCAAACAGATTGCATTGTCCCAACGTAACCTGTTTATCTGCGACATTGGGGACGCCAAACCACACGTCCGCCATCACAGTCAACGCGAAATAAAGTGCGCACGTCCGAATTGCTTTGTAGACTACTGACATCACATTACAACGGTACTCAAGTGTGCCTACTTATTCTGACTATGTGAACAAACATCTGGTTGGTACATGCTAAAAGTATGGAAATGTAAAATCACCGTTTCCATGTAAAAATTACAAGTGTGGCGATCCGTCAGACACTTCACTAAAAGCACATTAGCAGACGGACCGTAGCTTTATCTTCCGGCGGAAACTTCTAGGAGTAGCTGTCAAACAAGAACTGTTCAAAACGAACCCGAAATCCCCGATTAATCACTAATCTTAAATATCGCCTAGCAAGTTTAATAAGATCGGAGATTCCAACCTGTCTCGGAAGTCCTGATCGTGGGGTTATCGGTTAGAGTTAACAGGCCAGTTATTATGTCTCCTCTCGAGGCGATCGGGCAACCCGATTTTCACTCACAGGCGAAAGTGGTCGAGTGTTCAGATGAGTATTCGGTTGTGCCTAGTGTGAGGTTGCTTATGAAAGCCGGAGTGCTAGTCCTGGTCGTGACGAACTCTAATAAGAGCGAAACTCTAGTCTAGTGCTTGTTTTCGAAAGAGGCTGGCTGGAAAGTCTGTCTGGATGCGAAAGCTGCGGTCAGTTCTGAATGATGTTCAACGTGGAATGAAAGCCATCTTGTTCAGTTATTCTTTACAAACATTATGGAGGTCACGGATCACACTATTTTGTCAGCTAGTGAATTCTTTGTGAGTTACTGTAAAACCGAGATTGAACTCCCTTAAGTCGTTAGCTCCTGCGGTATGTTCAGATCATCTTTGATCCGCGTTGAAGTTTAATTTGAATTTCATGGGACTGATGTGTATACGTTCCATGTGCGACCTTATCTTCTCTTCAACATTTGATTCCCTAACGCAGTAAACAAAGTTAAGGTCGCATGGACAGCCGGAGGTTGATCTAGGAAAGAGTTATAATGTTTAAATTCCAAATCGGTTTTTTCTAATTGTTTTTGCCAGCATGACGAGATGACTCTGTGGGATATGAAAATTCCGTTTTATTCTTTCAGCCAATGGATTGGCGATCAGTAGTAAAATGAGTCGGTCTGTTATACTCAGTGTTATTCCTGTTTTGGTACGCAAGGTCCGGAAGGCGCGGCTTACTTACCAGTGCTATAATGCCCTATCCACCTACTTTGCTGACCAAACCGTATGTTTCTGTCGATAAGTGGGGTTAGATAACTACCCATTGTACACGTAGTTAGCACCTATACACAGGGATTACTCCATGAAGAGCCAAGTGACCGCTGGACGCTTTTCCACATGACGATAGTTCGTCACTTTTTATTTTTCAACAACTGTGATATCTTCCGTTATCTGATCTCGAACCCAGTGACTTCATCAGTTCGCTGTAGTCATAACAATAAGTCGTAAACTTCGAAAGTGTCTTACACGTTAGATTGTAGTCAATCTCCGCACCGAACTGCTAGACATGGGCTCAGATGTTTGTTGAAAATACACCTTACTGAATAGAGTATTACCTACCCGCACAATACTATACGCTTATTTCGCAAAACTGACCGATAGGGTGTGATCGATATACCAATTGGCAACTTTTATCAAACCGTTACGGTCGCCGTACGGTAAAATAGAACAAAGCAACAGCATGCTCTCAATCTACAAGCTGTTCAGTAGGATCGATAGTCCTAGACGGAACTACGCTACCCGTAGCATACGTCTGTGGCTCTCTGGGGTCGAATCTGATCTGCGACAGCAGGGCGCAAAGTGAAATAGCGACGAGCGTGATGTCTAAAACTAGCTCACACACGGTGCATAATTGAAACAGCCGGGCACCATCGTTCAAGCAATTTGATGTTAATGCAGCCATTCTTCTGAACAAGGTTCAGCAACGCTTAGGCTTTCATATCCTCGACTGGAAAAGCTACATCCGTATTGTGTCCATCCTAGTAGAAAACCTATATCCGATTAAAAGTCGTCCTTAACGGTGATGTTATTGCAGACAGCTGGAACATGAGCAGACGGAATAAAAAAGTTTTTACGTATTTGGCGTCTAAAATCGATCTTAACAGAACCAACAATTAGACGTCACAGAACTCATTGCTGAAGAGCATCAAATCTACCGACTTGGTTGCAACTATTTTGCTGATGACCCACTGCAGCGATCGTAGAGGCGCCCGAATTCTGCGGCTAGTACCGCGTAAATAATACGAGTGTTGTCCTGTCGATCAATTGATTGCTAGTCTCCGAAGTTCGAAAGACGCCTACTTCCAACGAGTTTGACTGACCTATTTATTTATACCGTGAACTTTGAGTATCAATATTAACACGCACCTTGGGCCTAAGCCACTGACATTGGAAATCAAGCTAGACCGTCGGAGCTAGGACTTATCGAAACGGTGCTACTAGGGGCAGGTATGTGCTTTCTGGATTTGCAGCATCAACAAATGTAGGTCACTAGTTGGATTCAACAATGGGAAAAGGATGACAACAGCACGACTTCGGCTATTTATAATTTCAGATGCAGTGAGTTGGGCAATTTGGTCCGTTCTGCAATACGGTCTACGCAGTATGGAGTTAGTAGTATTATGGGACTCGTTGTTATGGGCTAAAGTTACCGCCCCAGACGTGTTTCAGGTAGTATCGGCAGTAGATACATCGGCTGTAAATGTTCGGCTTCACCATTTACTACAAAATGGGATAACCAGTTCATTTTTTCCGCTCATCTAAACGTCACCTTACATGGATAGATCATGTTTCCCGAAATCATCCACTCCGGCGCAAACACGTACGTCTAATGGGCCTATAGAGCGGGAATGTGGTCACTTTATAACCATCGGATATTTTGTAATGCACGCAATGTGACTAACAGAATTAAACACCCTCTCAGACGTGTTGTTTTCGAGTTGATTGGCTTAGAATCAGTGCAGAGAGTGAATCTGACTCGAAGGCCGATCACCAAATGAATGTCTGGTGCCCGAATTATTGAAACTCAATAGTGAACTAGTGCACTGTGCCAATGGCACGCTGAGCAGTTCTCACGACACAACGCTCACCTACTTATGAATCTACACTCTCGGTACACACCATAAACGAAGTAACACCGCTGGTATCGTTATGCTCACTAGACGGTGAACCTGGGTTTTCCTGTCAATTTTAAATCAATTTATGTTCACCGCGGTACCTATTGATCCGGGACAAAGTTGGTAACCTCAAGGATCTGTAAATGTTGTAGTCCAGTTTTTCACCAGGGCGTTGGTTAGCCACAGTGTGAGTGAGAGATGTAAACGTCGATCACTCGGTTCGTTGACTTGTAGGCAGAAGCGATAACTATCCAGAGTAAGCTAGTAACATTCGGGGATCTGGACATCACACCGACGATGAATAGAGCTCAGAATAAGCGGAAGCGCACGACCATATTTTCGCGTTTTTAAACAATAAGTATGCAATGACCATTCTAACTCACATGCGCATTTTCACTAAGTTGTGTCTGTAAACAGTTTAAATTCTAGTTTGCATTGAATTTCGAAAATGATCTATTACTTTGCTTGAGAGTGCATCATTCTTCTCGACGAACAGGCTTCGTAACTCCACTGTAGTGAGATCACCTTCGACGTCCCCAATATCCTAAACTCTCTGTGACGTAAGAGTTGCCTTACTAGTACCACCATACCTGTTCACATTACCTTGTGAATGTAAATTTACTACAAACCACTAACATCAAAGTTAGTGTGTTGGCGTGGGTATCGCAGTTTTACTCGTGGCTGTTTAATGTAATCCGCGACATTTTCACTACTGTAGGCTACATTCACAAGAGTAACAATGTTTCAGTTACTGCCATTGGGAACGCCACTCAACCATTCTGACGCTTATTTGAATTCTGAAGGTCGACTGCAGTTCCGTTGACATCCGTCCTCTTTGGCGGCCGTTGTGCTTAAAGTTCACTCACGTCCAACTCCCTAGCGCTCTTACTTGTTGCGTTAGAATCCGCTTGTGAACAGCGAGTAAGTCAATAAGATGTGTTTGCAGACTAGCCGCTTTCTCATTACGATTTCCGATTCGCGTTAACATAAATTTGAACAAAATTTCGGGAGTGCGAACCAAGGAGCAAGCTTCACCATACGCCTCGACATGGTTCAAGTCCAGAGGAAGTCTAAATCTTTTACCGCTGGATCGCTTACAATGTATAAAAAGAAATAACCTAGTTTGTTCAGTTCTGCTCAAAAGCATGGGACTACCAATCGACCGTCCGATAGCGCACATATGAATTAACCCTGGCGCAGCAAATGCTTATGGTTCAATTTCAGAGCGATCACTCTATTTGGCTGAAGACGATAAAACAACCATTCACGCTCAAACCACGTTGGGACCAGTGTTCAAACAGCAGTATTGATTGTAGAATAGACGGCTGTGAAAGGCAGTACACAAATGCGGCCAGGCGCACGATCGTAGCTCTTATGCAAGCCATACTTGCGAATGGCTGCACGCTTGCCTCACTCTCACATTGTTACAAGTGTATGCGAATTAGGTTCGCAACAATTTCTTTGACGCCAAATATTAACCTCGTACCTGAGTCGACTATTTAGTTCAGCATACTTACAGGGAAACGAGTTGTCTTCTAAAATTTCACAATTTGTCAATGAACTCGGTGACGAAGATCGAACCAAGCACCCAAGAGTGTTCTTCTTGCAACAACTGTTACCTCTACCGCCAGCTACGGAGACCACAAATGCAGTGTTCAGAAATGCTCGTCTATGTTCCCAATGAACCTATCTTTCTCAAGGAAGCGTTCCACTACTTTACCAAAGGCAACTCAGCTCACTAGAGACAATCGACTAGAAATGTGTACACCATCGTGGATGAAATAACCGATGAAGTAGATCAGCATTTTCGTAAGGTGCATATCGGTCTATTTTTTTTCATTCATCCCCCTGTCCCTTATTTTATTCACCTCGTCCATCTCCCAATAGATCAACACACTGCCATTTTCAACCACCGTCTGTTACGATTAAGTTATAAGCTAGTTTAGGTATCTAATTCGCAAATGACTTGTGCGTTGCATGCTATTTGCCGTTCTGCGGAACTCATCACCCTTTTGTTGCTTAATTCGATTAATGAATTACCATAATGAAACAGTTTTTCATCCCAGTGCCACTTCTCGATTAAGCGTCCCTCAACAAACGGTCACTACCATGAATTTTCGTCCGCTGAGGTACACAGATCACAGTTGTGTGCTTTTGTCGTAGGCATTATGGAAAGGTAAAGAATTTTGTGACTTTTTAACAGACTGAGATGCCTTCGGTAGCAGCCAACTTGAATGTTTCGTGCACACTTCGGGAAAACTGGTGGGCGCTACTGTGCAACTGAAAGGGCAAGGATTTCGGATGATTTCCCTTGACACATTTGTTAGAACCTAGTGGTTACGTAGCAGCCGGTGAACACAAAAGGCGACGGGCGCCTTACTAAAAAAACTACACAGTGACGAGTAGTTCTACATGCCGATGTATCCGACTCGCACTGCGACAGATGTGTATATATGCTTTGAACCGTCCTTTTCCCACACAGAACATTTGAAGCAACAAGTTCTTTCTTTTCAACAACAAACCTGTCAGTGAATTGAAATAAAAACTTATTTGAGTGACTGCTAATGCATGTTTAGGTGCACATTACCGCTCATCTGGTGCATATGAATCTGGGTCTCTGATAACAGGTCTGCTTTCAACTCTAACGCTATCTACATTAAAACTAGCCGATCCTTTCAGTCTGAACATTGGTCAGACTGTTCAATCGTGCTGACATGCAAGCATTCTAACCACATGAACCACCGACTCGAAAAGCGAGACCCCAAGACTATAAGGGTTTCATCAGCTCTGTAAATCACACGCTTTAAATTGCGCTGTCAGTAATGAAGGCGATTGAAATTCGTATGAAACGATTTAGTGATAGTGAGGAATGTCGCGCTAATCGGACGACTACAAATTCCAAACAGTGACGCCAACTTGAAATGTCTGGGCCACCAAGACAGCATGTGCCACACGCATGACAGGTTGAACGGAAGCGCTCACGTGACAGCTGCTGAGAAGGATTAGCGAAGCATTCGCGGGAGATCGTTAGAATGTGACTGACAAAATCGATACAATGTAGAACCACATTATTTATACCTTTAGAAAGAGTTCACTTTCCACACGAATCTATTTAGCATTTAAAAAACCTGAGTGTTTCCGGAAAGATATGAGGAATGCGGTTAACCTTATGAAACGAACCAGTGACATTGATAGATTCCAAACATATTGCTGTACACTGGAGACAAGCACTCCAGAAGTACAAACGTCGGTAAGTTGGTTTACAGCCTATATCCGCATGCATGGGGAAACATATCTAAATAAAAACATAGTTTGTGAGAAAAGCCGCTTATTGTCATAAACCAAAGTAAAAAGCAGCGTAAATATCCGTTCTATACATTGAGTGAACTCAAAATGAATGGGAATATTACACAGTTTCCTTAGAAAAAAAAACATTTAGGGACCAGACTGACTGGAAACCGGGAGCTTTTGACAGGACAGTTACGACCATCAGCTATACGGTTTTTAATGTGGTGAGCGGGATTACGACCAACGTGTGTCCATGATCGGCCAGGCTAACCATGAATGATCCATTAGAAAAGGACATGGGTAGTGGTCGGACGGTAGGTTGCGTGTGCGGAAAGAAAATGCATCGGTCGTTCGGACATGGATCGTAACTCGGGCCAGCAATTCCAAGGGGAACCAGTTCTGTGGCCCACTTTTTGAGAACTGCAGACAACAAAGAAGAGGACACATTGTCCGTGTTTTGGAAAAGGGCGGTCGACGGTGGAATCAGTTGTACCGATCGTTCGTATTTGGCTGTCCACGGATTGATAACTCGCAAGTAGCCCTAAACGATTGGCATGAAAACATGTGTGTTAGACCGAAAAGTTACTGCTGATCATATTACACAACAAGCATTACACAGTTACTTTTCACTCGATTAATGTCATTACCAGCCTCCTGAGAATAGGTTGTAGTTAGTGGAATCGAGAACATAGAACAGACTTAAGCATGGAAGAAGCTGGACATTTCATTAGTTAGCCTATTAATCAGGAAGAGTGACTGTGTATTTGCCAAAGCCATTACACTTATAACAGCACAATCTAGCACTGTCCTCAAATCTGAAACCTTTATGCGTCGGGACCATTGGAGGCAGCATAAAAACACGAAGTCGTCCGGTAAAAACACAGACATCAGTTACGAAGATGTTGGCCGTTTTGCTGAACATGTTAATCGGTAGTGTCGGCTTACAGACCTGAAGTCTTTGTGATTGACAAAATCGTTGACAATAAATGTAGTCCCTCACAGCAGCGAGTTGCAGTCAATAACCTACCTGCACTGCTAGGTCTGTATGCAAACTTCTTTTCATCCGGAACGTTTTCTAAGAAACCTGTTCTCTTTTCAAAAAATGCAAAGTATTCCTGGAAGACGAGTGTTTCTTCCACGGAATGGCACCGACCCGTTCAGCCGTTAAACCTTAGGCTTAAACAACCTGGCGGATACGTTATTTTAGGATTCTCTATGGAATAAGACGGATGACCAGCAGTCATAGATGATGATGCTACTGTGTCTGCAAAAAAGAAAAACCAAGAAGGGGCTCACAGTAACGTATACAATTTCGAAATCAGTATTGAGACCGCCGATTACAAGTTGCTAATATTCATACAGCAGAAGTGGCTTAGTGTGTTGCTGATATATCTGATCATAGTGATAGACATAGCGCCAAAGGTTCACAGCTTTTCGTCGAACTGGCGTATCACTTCCTCAATACGTTTGCAATTCCGTTCCGCTTCTGACGACGTTGGACATCCGCGTGTTGCTGAGTACAAAGCAGATTCGGTGCTTATGCTAGATTGAATTATTCCCATATATTCCTCCGAGCGTCTCGAACTTACGTCTGCTACCTTCTATATGGTAGGAGACAAAATTGAAACGTTGGCCGTTCGACCAGTTCACAGGATTTGTGACCAATTTCAAACGTTGAAACAAAATTAACAGAGAACTAGAACAATAGCCTATGGGATTAGGTAAACGAAAAATTAGGGAACAAGCGGTTGCATATCACAGAATAGTGGAATATGTTCAGCTAGGAAACGCGCTGATAGAGAAGTAGGCGGTGAGGTCAACCGATGTGTCTGTTAGCGTTTTCCAGGCGGAAAATTCGAGGTACGAGATTGAGATGTCTGTTCCCCGTTCGGGTTAGCAGAGAGGTTCCTTCATTCGTGTTACCGAGAAACGCATTTTTTCATGCGGATATTTCTAGTTGGTGATTTTTTTGCAGAGGGAGCGGTGACCCACAAGTCGTTACTGCGACGAATGACTGTTCTTACGCTGTTTTACAGGGCTCCAGAAATATGTTCCGATGTTCAGACAGATTACGCACTGTTAAACGAAACTGGTTATGCAACAACGTCCCATTTCATATACGAACAGATGTACTTTTTAGACCAGTTACACGTTTACGACCGATGAGGATGTGCGGAAGCAATCCACATTATGGTTTGTATCTCCCGACTACCTGGTTCAAGTACAGAAAAAATACTCTCGTCTAGGAAACGGTTTACCGGGGTGCCGCATTCTTGCACTGTATACTCTCATTGAAAAAACGAACCGCCAAAGACCATATAGAGAATGTTATAGAATTGAATTAGGCTTATTCGCCATCTGGGAAAACAGTAAAGCAGACAATCAGCTACCTGATTCACTGGCCTCGTGACAGAGGACAACACTGCATTAACCCATTCATGACCAATCCCTATACATCGCTCTAAGAGGTTGAAATCTCACCTATACGGATTAAGAAACCTAGTCAATACAGTAGTCCTTCTTCTCGAACCAAATGACCGTTGGAACTCGTGAGCGATGCACTTCGTATATGGTATTTTACCAGTATGGGTACACAGAAGATATAAATCGTTTGTTTCGGGAATTTAGGCATCTAGTGTCCTTGACTTACGCGGTGCAGTTGAAGTATGAACAGGAGCACTCGCAGAAAAGTTCATAGAAATAAATCATGTCTGATCCATCTCAGGAACTGCGTAAAATAATCAATCAACTTAACGGCATTCACTAAGACAGCCTTTCGCACGTTGCCCTTCTCAACTCCCTTCTGAGCCCAAATTAAACAATGGTCGCATTATTGTTCTACTCGTCGACAGTACCTGGATATGAACAAATGCTGACCAGCAACAGATGCTGAATAATTTAATTGTTGGTTGCATCTTAGTAACAGAAATTTTTATTGTTTGTCTCGCTCTGTGATCTCCCATCACCACACAGTAGTCGAATAATCGTAATTGTAAGCGGGGTCACTGGATGACAAAATTCACGTCGCTATTGCCCGAGTTGCCTCGTGAATGCATGTCTAGTTTAACGGTTTCGACAGTGTGACGTTCACATTCATCAAGCTTCTTCCGTAGAAGAAACGCCTGCACAGAAGAAACATTTCTTCTCCCTTCAGAAGGCGCTTTTGTTGGCAAGAGTATTGTATGCAAATGCGAGCGGATCAAACTGCGCATAATATAACCAGAGGAAATCCAACGTTCACCATTCACATCTCACTTACTTGGTCTCCAAACACAACGCGATCATCCATGCTAACTAGAGGATTGGTAGGGTTGAGGCTGGACAAATTCTGAAAACAAGACAAAGCAGTGATACTGATAAAGAACGACAGCACGATAGCTGCAAATACATAAAAAAAGGATCGGTAGATCACGCAGAGATTAAATGAAAAACAAGCTAGTTCGAAACCGTAGTTTTGTTAAGGTGGCCTCTAAATGTGAAATACACTGCGAATCGACATAGACTGAAGTGTCAATGCGCGAAGGGGCTCGTAGCATTTCATCGCAAATAACCCCGCATTGATGAAGTTGAGATCATATGGGAACCTCTTGAAACGCGATCACAAACAGAAGGCATCTTATACGGCTCTTGCACGATGAGTCCTACCCACATTCGGATCGGTGAGTCATCGATCACCTGCTTAGGGGAGGGGATATGCATTGGTCCATCGAACAATTATACGAGCAGGACGGTAATACAAAATCAACCAGAGAAAATAAGACCCTGAATGCCATTGCCCTTATCTCGATAACAGGTGCACTAGGATGGCTGGGGAACAAAAATTCATTGGTTCTCGAAGGGGAGCAAATCCTGCAACTAGGTCGCCTGCCCTACAGATTAGACCCTGGAAACGAAGGATGCGAGAATGAACGGGAAGATGACCTAATTTATTGGTCCAGACCAGAGAATGACATCTTGCAAAACCAATGAAATTTCCTATTGGCTGTGAAGAGAGGGTGATGCATGAACAAGAGTATGTATGAGCTCAAGGTCAAAAATCAGAACACAACACAAGTGAGTTAAAGAAAGTATTACTTCCCTGAGAAAAATGGTAAGCAGCATGCGCTGTTAACAGAGGTATTGACAACCTAACCGATCAAATAAACTTTCGACGACTTTATTGATCCAAATGACAGGAATTCAGTTTCAAGCCGTTTTTGTTTTGCGACTGCAGTAGTCCGTCAATAATTATATTTCATAACAACTGAAGTAATCCGATATGTTTTCTATGGTACTCTGTGCTGTTGAACGGACTCATCAAATAATTGAGCGCATTCTGCATTTCGACTTAAGCCGCTGCATGATTGCTCTTGCACACTCCAATTAAAATTACGATGCTGCTATGATGCCTGGATAGTACGCCCGCATGTCTAAAGGGTTTCCTTGTTGTACGAATTAGTCCGAACTCCGCAGTTAAATAGTTTTCCAGGATTGACAAGGCTTAACCCCTAGGTACAGTTATTAACCACGATGAACAGATCTGAACTGCTTGACTGTCGTTGTCTCCGACACTAAGTTTGCATCACATGCAGCGATATCGTGAGCGATGTGGCAGTTCGCAGGCGTGCATTTGCAAGAACGTCACGTAGGCGATCAATTGGTCAAATGATAAAAAGGTACAACGTACTGTGGTTTGATCATATTCACTGAATGCCTGCTGAATGATTACCGCGCCTGGCATTGTTCACCAAGACGGCCAAGATCATCAGGTCAAACAACAGTGTGATCATACCCTACGCAGACCTCAACCATATCTTTGAATAAAGCAAGAAGGTAAGGCATGTCAGTTTATGGACCTGGTGACAGTCCAGATCACTGACTGGAAACGCCATCCGGAACAATAAGATCTCGCGATCAGAACCCGCCAGCACTCGCAAGTGCTCTCAATTTAGTCCTATTTTGTCAAGTTCTTTGTGTTGTTTTCTCCTCCGGGAACACTTCTCAACGCTACTGCAGCAAACGACGAGTCGATCGACAATACTATCTGGTCAGGTTCATCGTTTGTTACAGATGAATGTCGGTCGTTTATTTGCAGCGTTCAGCCGCATCAGTGAGTACAATGGCTCATCTCCATTCACGTGAGCGGTGCGAAAGGTGATTAATATCTCAGAGATCAAGCGATTCAGTCTACGCCCTGGAAAGCGAATCGTGTACACGCTGAAGTTATTATGATACTTGAAATGCACTGCAAATCTAATAACTTCATCGGCAATTGAAATCAAAACTGACTAATCCGACGCATAGTTTCAAGGACGCGATGTCGGATTGGATAAATGGTTGTCACTAGACAAGCTGTAGTCAGGATTGCCTAAAGTGGCTACGTACTCTATTACTATCGACAAAGGGGCGAACGCATTTTCTCAGTGCGTTTTAATAAATAGGTTTCCATTTCGCCATGGAAATGATCGCTTGTTAAAAACTGACCAAGGTCTTCGACTTATTATACACGAGTTATGTACAAGTCTGGAACTGTCCGAATGATGAAAGATCGGTTAATTGGTGTGTTCTATTTGCGATCATATGTCACTCATTATCCTCCAAGAATGTTAATATTTTTTTTGGCGGAGGTCACCGATAGACGTACATTAATTCAAATGTATAAACAACATACTAAGTGGTCATCTTACAAAAAAAAAGTCGTTCGAAGATCTGCAGATTTTCTGAGATCTACAATTGTTAGATGGATCGTGTGAAAGGGATACTATGCCATAATTAGAAACTTCCCCACAACTTCATTAAGAATGGCAAAAAAATAACGTGGTAGTTTAGAAATGTCCCGCTCTAACCGGCTTGGAAAGCAGAAGAATAATATTAGGTGTAACCTAATAAATCTGACAAATTTTAAGGCCCTACTAGGTGTGCGAACATTGCAACCAAGATGCACCGTTTTTAATACACACTGAAGGGATGTCTAATGATGATGCGTGAAAATAAACCGGGCGATATTGGCCACAGTGCACACATAACTTCTAAGTAACAAGAGGATTTGACCCAAGATTCGAGCTTCGGGAACACTGATCTAAAAATGTCTTTGGGATAAAGAAAATTGAATTTTGCGTCAGGTGGAATCGATATGTTAACAAGTTATGGGAACAGCTAAACCGACAAACACCACAGGTTACGAATACAGAACATTTGAGATCTCGGATACATCCTCTGCACTAAGCAAAAACATTTGAGCTAATGAGAAATAGGTAGCCGGATCAAAAAATACCGCTGCAATTATACCAAAAAAACAAAGAGGTATGTTTTCGATGCTTGAGCCTGTCGCCAATCACAGTCAGGTACACTAAACTTGTCGAATTACAGAACGGATCTGATAATTGAGTGTCATCCTGCATGACTACCCGATTAGTCATCCCAGTGACAACAAATACATATTTTAAATCACCCACGCATTGCTTAATTCCGTGAGAACACTAAGTATTTCATTGTCTACAATCAAAACAATTCACGATTTCGAACAGTAATTGTGTATCAGCAACACCGTCTGAGGTCGTTCTACTAAGCAAGTATCTAACTCGCCCATAAAATTATGTCTATACATACTGACGTGATCAGTCAAATAATCGAACAAATCAAGCAATCAGTGTTGACCACCGTGCAGTTTTCAATTCCACAACCACTCAGTGGACGTGCTTCAAAATAGAGAGAAACTATAATGTGATGGTTCATCTGTTAGACCACAAAAATGGCGTACAAATAGGCCTTCTGTATCAACATATCGGGTTTAGAAACAGCGTCCAGAATAGTGATTATCGACTGTCTGAATGTTAAGGAACGATAACGCGGAAACCGGACAAAACTCACTAGTCGAAACGTCCGGACCAAATTAATCGGCTTCAGGCTCCAGATTGCAATCGTTCCCTCCAATTCACAAGTGACCAGCCGAAAAGCGTGGCTACATGGTGTGTATAATCCGTCGACGTTTAAACGTACAGCGTCCGTGGTGGCAGGAAACCATCGCAGTCCGACGGAGCCAATGTGTTTGTGTGGCGCATTGCGAGGAGCACGTGGTGTGATGCTCACATTGGAAGATGTTGCGAGTGTTAACGCATCGCTGACCACTTGTAAGTGATAAGATCCGTGGTCATCTGAATCAGGTAGTTGTAATCCAAACTCCATAACAAACAATGATCCCGAGGCATAACTGACTGCCAGCATCAACTAAACCCAAGTTAACGCAAACGGGAAATAGTGGATTAAGTCAGTGAATATGCGATACGAGGAAGCTGTGACAATGTGTAACACATCAATGATGAACTAAAGTCAGTTGATAAAACACCCGAAGATAACGATAACGTAATCGAGGGTTTTGATATTTTGATCAATCACCGCCGGAGCTAGAACCCACAAACATGTGAGTAGTATTCGATATTGGCATGCCCAAAGCATCACGAATTCCAGACACCACTTACTTCACGCTTCAACCTATACTAATCACACGTTGTATAAAGGCACATGATAAAGGAAATTCTAACGCCTTTTAATATTAACGACCAAAATATGAACATAAGAAGAGGCTCACATTTGAAAAATCCATACTAATGATAGCAGAGCAATCCAGGGAAAGTTTGCGAAGAGCAGTATCCATGGTTGAATGCATGAACTGAAAACCAAAGGATATAACCGAAAAGTTTATTAAAAGAAAAACTTTTGTAACCAAAATGGTGATAGAATCAAATGTTTAATCACTTACAGAGGACAAATGTGAATAGGGGAAGCGATAGAATAAATACCAGTCTTCAGCCTCAACCGGGTTGCCTGTAGCCTGTAGGCGTTACGGTTCAGGAAGACCTGTCATGTAAGCTTCATTCAGGATAGAAGTTTCGCCTTTTGGTAAACCGACTGATATTTCCTGGTGCATACGCGATTTTGAGCGATATCTGAAATTCTGATGACGACCATATAGGCTTGGGATGCTCAAGTTATGTGCCTGGTACGGATATTTTTTTCTTCAAAAAGACGGGCGACCGATAAAATGCACAGCATTTAAAGACTACTATTTAGTGAAATCAAGTGGTGTCTTCAGATACGTACTGTTTAACTATCCGATTACAAAATCAACAAACGGTTAGGTGATGGACTGAATTGAGATAATTTCCAAAACACAATGATCTGAGTTTTTAAGCGATGTTTACCTTTAAACAGGAAGAACGTTATGACCAGAACTGGCGCCCGACCTTAAAGGAAAATCAATTACATCCAATGGGAGCAAGCATGGTAAAAAAAATGTTGGCATCAATGCGATAAAAGCCAACCTTGTGACCAGATTTGCAAAAATAAAAGTAATTAGCGAAATGGCCCACTTTTTGACCAAAATGATTAGCGATACGCTAAACATTTGAAAATGCTAGTTATACCCATTCAAAAGCTCTGATCAGTATTCGCCATTCAACATCCGTTAACTCTCACAAATAAAATTAGCTGATTACGAACAAATAAAGTGAAATCTACACCGAAGTCATAAAATATCACAGAATGTTCGGTCAGTAAAATTTAAAAGCCAACAAGCTAATGTTTTCTTCAATATATGAGTGCAAATAAACTTATTGCAACAAGAGTACTTAAGGAGTTCCATAGCAGTCACACTATTTACGAACTAACCAGTTATTAACTAACCCGGTAAGGCAGAGAATAGTGTTAGAAATCAGGAATACATGGTGCCTATGCTGTGATAACCGAGTGCCCCCCTGGTAACTACTGCGTTGTGCATGTCCCTCTAACGTTATTAAAGAAAACCACCTGAAGTTTAGTCTCAACAAAAGAGCCCTGCTGTACACGTGTAAAGGCTGCCTCCTGCTAAGACTCAAACAGCGTCCTGATTGGTCACGCCTTCATCAAGCAACGGTTCATTTGTCCACGCACTTACGACGCTACCGTTTGTAATGGTCAGAATGTAGTACGCAGTCTTCCTGAGTCACGTGCTTTTTCTACCGTCATGATAGCCCGTAAGGCTTAATGTTGACTGTATTCGAATAAGAATGCAACAGGTCCGTAAATATTTATTATAATGGTTGTTATGATCATTACTTGGTGTACTGACTTGTTCAGTTCACAAAATACTGAGGGCACCCAGACATAAACTACGAGGTGACGATTATCAAATCCGCTACAGTTAACGACCGATTAGCGTGCGATTGAAATATGAAGGTCACATCAATAGTTGTGACAAGTAGTCGGGGGCCATAAATTAGTTGATCCGCATTTAAAAATATTTCCGACAGGTAAGCTTAGAAAAAAACCACACTGATTCGCCCCCCCCCCCCCCAATAAACAGTTAAGATTACTCGGTCAGTTCAACATGCCGTTTCACAGGCACGTGAATCGGTTCTCTAAAACAGATCCGGATAATAAAATGCACCGAAGACCAGCTCTAAGGAGAACGAAATTAGTGAACAACAATGTTTTACGAAACGAGCCAAATGGAGTTTATCCAAATGCAAAGGCCGCGGCGATGTTCAACATGTCATAATAAAGTGTAATGCCTAATTAAAAAGGAAACAGAAACCAAAGTATATGCATGCGGATCAAAATTTCACAAGATAACTAGTAGTATATACTTATACTCGTAATATGTAGTTCGATCTCCATCCTAGTCATTAAACTCATTAACCTCGACGCTACAGGTAACCAACAGAAAGCAAAAAGCGAATGATCGATTACGACTTTACAAACCTCAATTCATATGCGCTGGTTCCTTCTACAAGAAACTCTTTAGAGCTATCATTTTGATGGGAAACGACCGTATTCTATGGAAGGCTTACGACGTTGCAGAGATAACCAGTGTAGCATACTACTCTCCCTAGCATCCTCTGCCATAGTAATTCCTTTTATGTTCGCTATAGTGTTTCATGCTTGCTAACGCAGTTATCAAAGGAGTATAATTTAGCTGGCAATGAAAATAGGAGCCAAATACAGCATCCAAAACGGACTAAGTTATCAGGCAGGGTGCCACACCAAGAAACTTTAAACATTACGTTTGATTCATAGATGGATGAAGTTGCTCAAAACGTCTACCCTCGCCATTCTCGTGAATATCCAATCAGTAACATTGTTGAGTGACAAGACAGTAGTACGTAGGTGGGTGAACTTGTCTGTTATATCAAACTTATTTCCCCCGTAATAACCAAAGTTGAAATCGCCCACGAAGTACTTGATATTCAAAAGGAACAATGTACACCGCATACGAATGGGTCAGAATGACCAGATTCCTAGATGCAGTCGCTGAGCTAAGTAGTAAAAGTAGTTGAAAATTATGTACTCCACAACGGTTAGATTACCAACAATCAGGTACCGCACTGAGTAGAATGTAGAGTTGGGTAAGAAACCGAAAAAAGCGAGTATAACCAGCGAACTTGACTCGGTTACTTAACCACTTGGAGTTGTAGTGACGTCGTATGACTATAACAATGTCATTCTGTCTTGCAAAAAACTGCTCCTAACTCAGTATACGACAATCGTACGAAACGTCAGATGTGTTTGAACACTTTTATATTGTCAAACATGGTGGTTTTCGGTGTACATTCTGTGGACCGTGATACTCAGTGTGCGCAGATAGACAGGGGAGTAAGAGTTTTGCAGCACTTTCAACGACCTGTTCACCGGAGACGAAGTTTAGCGGACGCTGTAACACCGCTGGGCGCCGAACAGAGAAAATCCGCTCCATCTATTTGTAACCTTAAGGTTAACCAACAGTCTGACTTTTAATGTGCAAACCCTATTGGCTCGACAACAACAGCTGGCTGTTGAAAAACCGCCTATGCCGCCTATAGAGCATGAGTATCAAAACAGCCTAGAAAGCAGGCTTATCAATTCTCACCTCGAAGATCCCAATAACAGCTGGACTGAAATCTCATAGGAAATTCGAGAAATGGATACTAATAACAGGTGGTACGGTGGTTCCTGAGTTAAACAAACATTAGAATTCAGAGAAATTCCTAGGATTGTCGGGGGTCAGGCGGAATAGTTCACATACCAGTGAATATAACAACTCTTGAAGAGATATGCGTAGGAACCTGAGGCGTAACCTGATCGTCCATCGTGAGGCTTGGCTGTTACTTCAGGCTTATCCACACTACTAGTCCTGGGCGTCTATCTGTCAATGAAGCTATCAATGAGACAGGTATTATATATGTCCATAATAAGTTCTGAAAGTTAGGAAGCTGGGCGGAACACTGAGGTTTAAGTTGGCTGGTCTGCTGATTCTACTGTGTTACCACCGCAAATTTGTGACGTTGTAATGAGTATGGTAGATTTGGAACCAACCACCAAAATTGAGGTCGGCAATTGCAATCCAACCCTTGAACGAAATGGAGCTGCTGGCCCATATGACATCGTGCAGAAACTCTGAAAAAAATGGTGTCAGTAACCTTGACCTAACTGTCTCAACTTGTGTGAGCGATGAAGAACAACCTTCTCTATTGAGGTCACGTTCACGTTCACGTTCAAGAGAAGAGCAGGGTCATACGTACCGTCTGTCAAAAACTACGTTGGATTCAGTGGATCAACCCACATAATTCAGAGTCGATTAAACGTAGAGGTGTACTGGGCAAGTACGTGAACATACTATCGGCGCTTTATTGGCATACTTCAGCACAGGTTAGGACTGACTGACAGTTTCAGCACCAAGAATGGCGCACTTCAAGATAGTTCATTCTCACGATTTTTTTAACAGTCAGACAAAATAGTTGCGGATCGCTTGCGATACACAGCATGCCGACGTGCACCGTCGTTTTGAAGCCCTCAACTGCAGTGTTCCTGTAGAACTGATGTGTTAGATAATGAAGTGGAGGTTGCTAGCTGATTAGTGTATTGGGTAAATTGCATCAACAACGCCAGAGGTACACGGAATGAAATAAAAGCTTAGATCCCCTGGGCTGTTAGTATTCGTCGATTTAGAACACTTCTGAAGACAGGAGGGCATCTTCTTCAAACTTAGTGGTTTCGCAAATAAGGCGACCGTGAGGGGTGTGCTCCTCAACGGCTCAGAAAGTTGGCTGCCCAGGGTAAAAGACCACCGGGTAGTTTGGTCATCGTTGTCTGCGTTCGATCATTTGCACCGAATGGTACCTACGGGTAGACAGCGGAGAGGTTAGGAAGCGGGTAGTTGGTAGCAATTACCAAGCGAGCTCTTTCGCTGGATTTTCCACTTTATGCAGACTTCAATGGTTACGTCATACGCTAAAGAGGCCAACTGGTCCCCTGTCAAACCAAACACGTTTTGTCAATGCTGTAGCCGACTGGCGTAAGACGCGAAAAGAAATGAATCATTCATCAAGTGATTAGTTACTGCAGGTTGGGTGTCTTCCGTGCTGGATCGGGCGCTGTGGTGTGAATGTCGTCTGGCCGAGTGGTCTACGAAGTGAGAGCACTTAATGATGCGATTCAGTGAAAGCCGTATGGAAGTTGTCCTGCTGGTAAGACAGGTTTAAAACTTCTTGTTTTTCGAAACAAACACAAAACGCAGTAAGTACGGCATTAAACAATTTTTCCATAGATTATTCCGTAGACAAGAAACAGCAGTGAAATGAAGAAACACGATCGGTTCTGAAGTATCGACTTTTCTCTCGGTTAGATCGGTTCAGTTTGTAGCCTGTTTGTTTTAACACGTGACACAGTTAGACAACTTGTTTTATTCCGACGATCGTTATAACAAAAGCCGGGATTACACCGGTGCTATTCCAGTTGATTACTGTGCTGTGTGTGTTCGAGCTGCCGACACTAATTGGATGTAACGTTCCGCAAATCATCGGTTTGTCTCGTATAAGTGAGTTCGTTAAGTCCAATTCCTTTACGCCCTCTCTATTTTCGTTCTTGGTTCTTGATAACACTGCCTTGTTTGCGGGAAGGTTTTCTGCACCCAACACTACCCGACTTCTCAAATGCATCCGATTCCTTTTCAATTTTTCCCCGGCTTCCAATTCATACGACCGAAAGTTGCAATTCCTCGCCACCACTCCTTCTGCCCATCGTCACAGGTTTTCTGGAACACTGTGTCCATACATTGCCGTCCACCTGTAAAGTCGACAGGTCGCGGGCTTCCTCGTCGTGTTACTGCGTTTGGCTGATTAATTGTTGTTTCAAATCACCACATAATTCTGTCTCGTTTAAGGGTGGAAACGTTAGAATTTATCTTACTATCAGCAAACATGCACATGTTCTTCCTCAACACTCTTTGGGTAAAAGTGTGGGATAGTTTCATTAGGAGTAATCCTATCCCCGAGTAGTATCACATATGGAACAGTTTCTGATAAATGTGCACGTTGCAACAGTCGCTTAGCTATTCTGACTGCTACTTAAGCTTTGTCATTCGACTGACTGTATTGAAGGCCGCTTGTACGAGGCTCGAAACCCCACTTTTTGGTGAATGTTTTAAACTCCCTGCCAATGAAATGTGGACCAGTGTCTGAGAAAATCTCAGGTATGACACATCGTGTGACTTGCGCTCGGATTCTACTTATGACCTCATCGGAATTAGTAGAGCTCAATCAGTCTAATCTGTGGAGTTCGCTGAGATGGTCTATTGTGACCAAGTAGTGTTTACTGTTTACCGTAAAGATACTCGCAGACATTCGCGAGAGACTTTGGGAGATCTGATGCATCAATACGGTTACCTAAGTGTCTTTTGAATCAATATTCCGACACACAACACAGTATGTGAACCATTACGAAACTTAATATCTGAGGTGAATGGATAGGTCTCTTTGCCCTCCAGATACTATTCACTCCTGTATGGACTGGGTGAATATGCTCCGATATCCTTCGCTGAAACATTATAATTTTTCCACCTTTGAATATTAAGCAACCTTGACGGATGAACTGACCACGATCGCTAACGAAAAATGCTAGTTGTTCGGACAACTTTTTTTATTGTGTGGATACCCGTTTCTAACTATTTTAGTGAGTTACTGTAACGCAGCAAGCCGTTACCTCGTTCACGTTTACAATAAGGGTAGTTTTCATCATAGTGTACTACACAGCTGCGATAGTGTCAAAGTGAGGCTCTTCAAATGAAGAACCTTTCTCATAAGCTTTTAACAGTAGGTCAGCTATGTGCACTTTAGTCCCCGGCTGGCAGATCGATTCGACCTCATTTCTGTATACTGATTAGCATTAACTACAGCCTTCAAGGTGCAGCGGATAACGATTAACTCACTATTGAAACCGTTTCAGGACGAACAGCACTGTAAACGTTTCCTTCTCAATTTACTCATAGTCCTACTGCGTGGGAAAAAGGATTTTAAAAAAATAATCTATCGGTCTTCCATTTTGTCATAATATTGTCTCCAAGCCAGCTTTACTGCTACCACAATGAACAACAAGAGGTAGCGTTAGACTGTAGTTGTTTAAAAGTGGAGCCTCAGTAACAGCTCGTTTTATTTTATTGAGTGCAGTCTGTTATCCCTTCCGATTCCAGAGTCATCATGTGGCCGGGAGGCATCATGTCAGACAGGTATCGACGAAACTGACCCAAACAATCGACCATACCATTCGATCCTGATAATTTCATACCTATAAGAGCTGGTATCGTGATGATATTCTTTGTTTTTTCGAGGTCTATTTTCAGTTCGCCTGGTGTCGTGAAATGCCCATGAAAGGCGGATTCTTTTTTGGAGAGACACTTTGTTGTGTAACAGGCGAATTCATTCATTGATGTAGTACATTAGAAATTCCTCCAAATTTCGATCACGGTCCACCACAGTTTTCCCAAAAAGTAAAGCCTACATCCTTTCAGTTTGTCGAGCACTCGCATTAAAAGTTTTTGAAAAATTTCGATGGACACCTTCAGTCCGAACGGCAAATGCAATGAACGAAAACGTCAAAATTGGATTCCAAGTGTAATTAAGTAAACAGATTGCTCGTCTAATCCTAAATGCCAAAAAGTCGAAGACAAGTCTATCTTCGTGAAAAACTGGATTTAACTCAGTTTCGGTAGAATGTCGTCGATGGTTGGTAAACGGTAAAATTCTCCTCGAATTACCTTATTCAGTAGCTAGAGATCGATAAACAAACGGATACCATTTTACTTCTTCAAAGCTACGCCAACCTCTACAAGAGCAATCGTGAATTAAAACTAGTCAGTCAAATTCCAGTGTTCATCATACATAGCCAACGGAATCCCTCTGACGACTAAATAAACTGATGGCGCCCGGCATGTGACTGAGAGACGACACAAAAACGTGGAAATAGTGATCAAAATCGTCTGAATCGGCAAACTCATACAGAAATTAATCGTGGTTGACGGTTACGTAACTCACCAAATGAATGGCATCAAACTGAAAAATGAGCACTGGAGTACGATCAACCACAAAAAAACGTAAATCCGACTTTTCTTCTGAATGGTAACATGCAGAGTTGAAATTCCGTTAACGCTGATAACCACATTATTCCACACCTACAGCTATGTAGATGATTTGCATATGTTGGCCTTCAATGGGCAAACCAAATAACATGACAATAACTGATACGGTGGAGTGTAGCTGAAATCTCCATCTTATATGATCACTTCCGCATAGATTCCTTTGTATGCCCGATCCGCTGGGCCCGTTTATTACTCCAGTATCACCGTCAACGATCATACTGACTGGAGGCGACCTGAATTGTCTGGTGAAATGATTCCCTCTACGACATTTTATGCACGTCTTTCTTTTTGAAGAAGATATCCGCTATCGAAAAACCGATATGAGACCGGTACAGCTCGTTCTTCGTCTCTGGTATTCTGCATCGCGAGTGATCACGCGACCTCACGGGCAATAATTTCTACATATACGCAGAAGTTTCCGGAGTAACGAGAATCCACTGCACACGCCAATCATCCGCTGAATTAACGGTGGATCTACGGATGATGAGCTAGTGGTGTGGCATCACAACATCAGTGCCTCCAGTATCGTCAATAAAAATCCACCGGAAACAGTCCGCAGTCTTTCAGGATGACTTAGAATGCCGCTCCAGGGCAAGCACAATCTGTCATCTCCTCCAATACGTAGGGTCAGTCTAATGCCCAAAACATTCAGTGCCGCACATCGCCTACCTCTTATAAACAAGGCAATGGGTCGTCTACAAGAATCAGGTGCCATGAAACTAATTAAGTAGTGGGCCTAGACAACAGTGTAAAACACTTAAGTAATGCCGGTGGTAAAGGTAATTTTTTGAAGAAACTTTTCCATCTGAAAACGAAATAGGTGTGAAAATCACGGTATTTGCGAGCCCACAACAATGAAACCAAGAGGCGTAGGTTGTTAAATAACTGGGTCGTTTCGTGCATTCTCGTCAATCGCAAGGCCAGCAAACGTGTAGGTCGGAACATCATGGAATATATGGTAACAGACTTTTTAACAAGATAAACCTGAAGTCACCGCTGGCTGTTATTGTACACGTACAGGACTGGCAGTCATGAACGAAGATAATCGTACCGATGAACCTTAAAAAGAGCGAGTTTCCATGCAGTACCAAACGTGACGATAGGCTATAAAAGATACCCGACAACTGGGTTCGATTCCCGTATACACTCTGGCTGTGGCACCGACTTGACCAGTCAACTCAGAACATGTTCACATGAAGGTTTTTGTCGATGCATTCAGCTGCTCTCAGTAGATACACGTTAATTTATATATGCTATGAAACATGCACTGCTTATGTAATGGTACTGGTACAGGACAAGCAAGTTGATAGAATTAAACGGAGCTTTGCAATTGTAAGCCTTCATAAAAACCGCATTGCTTATTTAACACACCACCTGTACTCCTGTGGTGAAAATCTATTCGATTCACCGCTTATTCAAACCTCGATACAACGGACGATTCAGCAAGAAACCAATCCAACCGTCGCGTTAAGATACCGCATCAGGACTGGACGAACATCTTCTCCCGTTATTCGCCAAGTTATTTGCTCTGTATTGCACCAATCAACTCAAAATGTTTGACTCTACATATGCCACTGAGATCCGTCAATTACAGATTCTGGTTTCCTTAATACTGATTTACATCTATAAATGCGGGTTCTTGTCTCACAAATAACAACACCTCATTGCAACCAGTCCGAAGTCTAATTCTTACTGCTTACGCAGGTGGCTTCAATTCCAGTACGGTTTCGAGGGCTATTCGAAGTCTTTAGTCCCGAGTATTACACTCATATAATCGCCTCTGCATAGCAATGAGTAATGAGAACGCATATAGTGGTAGAATCATCCCGCAACTTACATCTCTTCAAACTTGATCGTTTGGGTTGATTAGGGAGCTTAGTGTTATGAATATGTTAAAGAAGGAAACTGATAAGAGTAGGATATTTTCCTCACTGAGTCCACCACACAAGAAACAAGCGGGCTACAGAACAACGTTAGTTTTCTAGCAAAATATACAGTAATATCACCACTGCCTACAGTGCTCAAGTCTGCTGCAAATTTCCAACTACTAACATCACAAACTGAAGAACCCGCAGTTTTTTTGTCGCGGTTTGTCCGTAAATACTGCCGACAAACTGCGAACATATCTGAGGCAAACAAGTGTCTGCATGTACCATAATACTGTACATAACACTGTACTGTACCATAATAATGTGATTAGATTGCATGCATCTAAAAGCAAACATAAGAAGCAAGTTCAGAGGTGCATCAGGATTTTAGAATTAAGATACACGCTTCCGTGGAACGTTGTAACAACAATTCTGCATGGTTTTCTAAACCAATGAATGAAAAAAAAACTGGTATACAGATAACACAAATTTTGCAGTATTGTTGAAAATACGAGTAACAGTGCCTCAAAACCAAGTGTTGATGTGTAACTCACTGCAATTGAACCATCCTCAGATGCACTGACTACAATGAACAGATCTGAATGTTCAGACGGCTCGGACAATCCGTCGATCAGGCGCATAAAACTTAACTGCGTCACCGGTCGGGAGTGCATGTGCCATTGGCGTGAAGCCCGCTGAGCAAGTGACATGATCGGTTCCGAGGCACGATTGTTCAGATCAAACAAGGCAATATGACCGCGACTGGTGCCGGCGCAAAAACTGATGAAAATGACCAAACAGAAAAGCGAGATAAAAGCACCAAAAAACAAATGTGGGGCAACTGGATGCACAGACAGCCGAGATAATCTAGCTCAACCGACTAGTCCTAACAGGACGGTGGATAAGTGAATCAAGATTGTAACAAGTTTGTGATTACCTATGCGATAGAGTCTGAGTAACGGTCGATCCTCCTCCTCATAGTCACAACAGCCTAGAGCTTAACCGGGAGGTACTGTGGCTCGATCCGCCGCTCACCTCAACAGTGAAGTGGGATACCTTAGAATAAAACGTTACTGAGAATGTTTAAAAAAGCGGAAGAACTGAGAATGATCACTATATGAAACTATATCCGAGTCACACATACCTGACTGAATTGATCACCAACAAGACGGTTACTCCACCGGGATGAGAGAAACGCAGGTGCTGACTAGAAGATGAATCAGGTTCCAAAATCTCTGCAGCACCTGAGGGATTTGCAACGGTCCAGTTACAATAGAGCATACACTGCAGTTTGTTGGACACACAATCCCATATCTAATGCATAGGAGAGAACGAATAAGAAGACAGAGCATAGAAAAATTAGCAAAGCATTATGACAAGCGAGGGTCTCATTCAGCATGAATAAACTACTGCTTTGTGATATCGCCTAAAGGTGACCTAACAAAAGAAAACAGATCAAGTTTTGCAATAAGAGAAGACCTGAACCCCGTAAGACCTACGTTGAAATTCGAACAATCAACGACAATGTATACACCTTGTGAGCGCACAATAAACAAGGCTATATCCACAAGGCCCAACCCGATTTTATGGCCTCACTTCACAAAGTACTAGGTAGATAAACGGAAAAATTCAGGTCACCAAACTAGATTAGTCACCAGTTATAGTAACATTTCCAGTCAGACACTATGAGAAACACGTATTCTGTGATAGGTAACAGAGCGAGTAACGGTTTCGTGCAACTACCTTGAGTCATCATTTGCTCACTTTGTAGTTTGCAGACTTACTTCGATTGTCCCGTCGCTACAGCCAACGAGTAGCGAACCGTCGGTTAAGAAGCACATGGACCACACGGTAGCTGTCAAAAAGAAGGATGAAACACGTATATATAGCTTGTGTTTCGAAATGAATATATTTTTGAGATGAAATGTATACCCAACAACAAAACAGTTGAAGTAGTATGCGTTCCACAGTATATGGATGAAAATCAACAACGAGGGAGATCGCACTCGTATGAACCAACTAATGAACAAATAATAACCCATAACGCAAGCTTGGTCAATCGAAGGTGATGAGCTGGACGACCAACAGATTGTTATTTCCAACCGAACCCAGTGCACACAAACGGTGCACAGCGTCGTAGTAAGTGTTTAGCATATATAAGTTGTGCCTGAAAAGATGAACCTTGAGTGACTGTACGATTACGATTAGTGGTCAGTAGAATCCCACCCGTGAACCTGACATTGCTCACAAGGTGTTCCCGGTACATGCTGTTAAAGCTTTGTTTAACATTGACACATCTCCTAGTTGCACAGAATTGTTTGCACACTCACAAACTCTTCAATGAAAAACTAACAGCACACCATCTTCGCAAGTGACGTAACGAGGTGAAGGCCATCTGGGACAAAAATGCGTGGTGAGCAATATGAATCGAATGCACGCAATCATTGAATTAGTACATTCGTATAAGCATCCATTGCACCTGGAATGACTGTACATGAAGTAAACAGCGTCCGCACAACCAGAGATGTGGTGTATGTCTACCTAGCACTGGTGGAAAGTGGGCATTAAATGCTAGTGTTTCTCGTGTCAACAGCTGACAAGAGTGCATGGGGGTGAATTTCAATAAGGACTAGCGATATACTGAATACATGCTACTTAGTAGAATTACCGTTCTAGTCAATAGTATTAACGAGTATGAAGGAAGCACAGCCAATAATTACTGTCGATTCGGGACAGCCAGAACAAGAGGAAGCACCTGACGAGGGTCTAATAATATGTAAGCTGTTTGCACAGAACGTTTCAACAGATGAATGCAACACGCGGCCATAGTGATAGCTGTCAGTAAAAATTCCTAGTTGTGTACAAAATAGATGACTTCCCTGAATAATTATCTCTGAAACAGTCAACAATGCAATTAGACAAACAATGTGGACGCCGCTTGGATGTGATTTTGGTCGCAAGATGCGTTGCAATCTAAAGTAGTGAAGTCGGCTTTGCTAACGGGCAAAACGATTAGCACACCACTCACAACGACGACGATAGGAACATTTGAGATAGCCCGCGGCGTTTTTTCGAGTCACCACAGATACATCGGAATATCTGGAAAATAAGATATTTGAAGAAAACGACGATACGACTTTCCATGTTCAAAAGGTAAACAACACCACAATGATCAATATGGGAGTCAATACCCTTGAAGAAGTCTCAGCAAACTGTCTAATGGTCGTAAAGTGTATCACTTACAGCAAAACTAGCCGGATACTCCTGAATTTATAGATTCAGCATGCAGAATTGAGCAGTTTTCAAGGAGCGACAAGCTCGTGTGGACCAACATAATTCGCAGACATTTGCATTAGAGTCTAGTGTGAGTGGTGTGAGTTGGTGATTCATCAATGATAAGATTACCATGGGAATGCACTTTTGTACCGATTAATCCAAGACTAGAGTGTATTCTGAGTCCACATCATACGGAAAGACTCCGGTGCTTCAGTGTGCCGAGGGTGTCTTGATTCACAAAAGAATGGTTGTGCCGCCAAAATGAGGGCGCGCGCCGTTTCAGATACTGAGTTCGGACGCTATAAGTCGTAATGACATGACTACATGGAATTGCGATGAAACCCGTCGCGAATGCGCTGGTAGGCCATCACGGCGAAGCGTCAACAAAAGGACGGTGAGCGCTTTACGGTCAAGTAAAGTAATTCAATTAGAGTTAGCTTCGTACGTACCAGGCAGCTATCCCATCATTTGGTGAACCACCCACAGACGTTGCCAATCATGTTCAGATCAGTTAAATGCAGAGACGGTGAACGTTTCCAACGAAAAAAATCAGACTGACAGTCATGACTGACATAGAGAACAGTATTAGGCACAGTTAAACGGAATAGAAATTGTATTTCAAATTGCCTCGGTTAGCTGTGTTTGATGAACTCAAACAAAATTGGAAGAGAGAAACGTCTGGAAAGTAATCTCTACCGACCGTTGCATACACAATAGGGGAGACGTAGGTTTCTCAGTGCAGGTCGACACTAGGACGTCTGATTAAAACACAGGTTAGCAAGATTAACAGGGTGGACTGCAGTTGAAGTAAAAATTGTTGATCGGAGGTCCGCTGATAGGAGGAACAAAACAAAGTCAGTGTGAGATAAGCGACAATATTTGGGATAGGGACCCTGGCCAATCAGCTGAAAGTCAGTTGTGTTGACAGCCTAAGAGCGGTCACCACATAACTGTATGGTAGTATGCTACAAACAGACTGCTGATCGGCGGTTGGTCACTAGGTGACTCAACTACATGCTTGTTTGTCAACTTTCAACTGTCATGTGGTTAAGATTGTCTCTCCAGATTCTATCGGGACTGTGCGAACTGGTCATTGAACTATATGTCACAGCGTCGTTAGGTCATCACCACAGCCCAACAATTAACAGGAATGTCTAAGAAACCGATCTTGATAACATCCGATTAAACATTTACAGCGACAGGTTCCAAGCCAAGATTCTAACCAATCGATGAGGGCGGACCAGGAAATAAACACAGTGAAAATGTCGACTGCGTCAATAAAATGTCCCCGTAAACACAAAGTTTTCAAAACAGTGAAACGGTCATTCGTACCTGTCCATCGGCGGCAATTCCCGGCCGGAATTAGTGCACCACAATCGAATGATGTTCGTGGGTGAAGACCCAGCTTGAGAACTGGGGTGCAGGGCACAGGCAGCAATAATACCATCCATTTGACTAGCACCTTGAGAGCCGGTGGACTTGAGGCTCCCACATGTGACAGTCCAATCGGTACGCAACACTTCCGAGTCGGTATTCATTTCAAGGTCAACGGAGCATTCGACAGACTCGGTGAGTGAGATGGTCAGTGGTAAGACTCGAATGATTGGCTCTCGATGCGAAGGGACCGCTGATCTGTTGTGTTTAGAGATATACACATGCTTCAATTTAGAGATCAATACAGCCATTCAGTTGCCCTGTATAGAAATAATGCGGAAAGCATGGAACAAGATCTACAAAAACGACTCATGTGACCGTCGTAGCTGATTCACACGTCTGGTGTATTGCATAGTAGTACCACTCCCTTTGCCTTCTGCAACCGTTCATCATTACATACCCGACGTGATACAACTGTGGATAATTTAACTGCTGACACCATTTGAGCCAATGAGTTGCACAACATGTACTGGGGAAGCTACAAACCACCTAGCAAGTTTGGAATTTGTGGACTTGGAATCGATCGCATAACCCCATTCGCACTTGTGAAATTCGTCTGAAGAAATGACAGTTCGGACAAGAATGATCGAACATAACCACATGGCTACAGTACCACGTTCGTGACTGTATGAGGAACACAGTAGAAGGAGGAACCTTGATTTAAACATGGAAGACACGGGCAGGATTTAATTCACAGAACATCTCATTCATATATAAACCAACACAATCAACAGCAAGTTGCTGCACCTTGCATACAAACAACCGAGCAGCATCTACAGTACACCTGACTCCTCTGTGACCTACACTCACTCGTTCTAATAACTGTCGTAACTTCACAGAAAATCCGAACACTTAACGGGAACCTCTGCATAACCGATCTCGCCTCGCCGCCGTCTTCTGTAAGGTCTCCAACAAGATATCATATGAGCCCAGAGAAAGAAACACAACCAACGTTTTCCAAACCAGCCATCACGAATTCGTCAACGGACTAGTTCGCATTTCAAATTGTTCCAAAATAAACACCACCATACTTCGTCACAGTCTTCGCATTCACATAAGCCTATCAGCTAGCCCACTTCAGCAGGAAGCATTAGACTCGAGTTTCGCTCTCATCAGTAGTGTATATCCTCGTCCGGATTGGAATTTGCACTCCGGCCCTCGTGCTTGTGAGACCAAAGTGTTACCCACAACGCCAGTAACTTCACAATAGGCACGACTGAATGATTACAGCCAAAGGTCCAACAAAAACCTAATGTGAATAGTGACCAGCTTGCTCTATCATTTCGAAAGGATAATAAACGGAATAGCTGATAGGCTTATCTCAATGCAAAGGCTGCGGTCAAGTGTGGGTGATGTTCATCTGAAACAATGAACAGTGTGTAAGACTTTGTTGCACTAACAAAGTCCACAGTGTCACATTTAGTTCCCTTCATATACAAAAATGTTTGAACAGATGCGTTAGACGTTGGTTAACATAATAAAACGCATGTTTTGCTATGTGCATTGTTGTAACCGAAGGGCCGTCATTTATTGGGTTAAAGGCTGAAATCAACAGAGCAGTATCTGTGTTGCAACTCGGAGATGTCAGACGAACGCTCAGATTATTACCATCGATTTCTATGTCAGCCAAGAAATATACATTAAAAAATGACTTTCAACATACTCGTAAACCCGATAATTCAAATTGTGAGTGAAACAAGGGAACATGATGTCGTCCATTCGTTTGAATAACTACAAACACCAATAAGCCCATATAAATCACTAAATGCATACTGAACAACAACATAAACGACAATTCAACAAGAAGATCACACTTATATACACACTTGGCTTGCAATTCTTGGAAGCAAATCATGCCCAGACATGTGACTAGCAGTACACAGCTGCAACCCACAAAACTGGTCCCCAATATGCTGGCCGTAAGCCATAAACGTGCTGTCCAACCACCCACACCTCCCGGTGAGACAGACGATGAGGGCGGTCGTCCTCGTCGATGCTCACCAGTGGATTTCGACACGCCCAGTAGATGTAGTAAGTCTTCGAAGCCCGCCAGACGGCTGCCACCATCCACAACTTCCACTTCCTTACCATCTTGCATCTTAGCACCGTCAGTGTCCCGGTTTACGTTGACCAATGATGAGGAAGCCTCGAGCCAAAAATCATACCATGACCAATTGTTCCAGCCGACCTTGCGTTGTTTATCTGCCTGGGACTCAGAAACGCCGTACAGAGACGGCCTATCGGGATGAACATAAATAAATAAATAAATAAAATAAGTAAAAGGACTGAATGTGCGAATATCTACGCAGAAATTTACGTTTGTTTTTCGATCATCCCTGCACCAACAATTTCGAATTTGTTGTGACTCAAATTTTGGCTGGTCATTTTACGATAAACGATCACAGACCAGTAAATGGGAAATCATGAGCACAGGATAGTGGAAAAACAAAGCGCAATCCTGTTATCAACATTTGAAAAGTTCATTTACGCAGGGAAGCCTAAAACAGGTGGACAAGGTCTCCGGCATATTCATCGAAGGCACCAGAATACCGTTACCTGGCAAGTAAGACGGAGAACTAAACGGATCACAGTGCATGGTTGATTGGAGAACGACTATCGAAATGTATTCTGGATTAACTAAAATTTGGACCATCATGGCAATTACACATTAGTGCAAAGTGATCATAAGACGGACGCTGTCCATTTAAGCAATTGAGCGTGTTACTCAACCTCATCAATAAAAAACGAAATGAGTGAGCACACAGTGAACAAAATAGACGCACCGTTTCAAAACCGCCCAAAAAGAGTCACCTATGAACACGGGCGATCAAGTGTAAGATAGCAGTTAGGCCGCAACATTCGAGCAAGTTATCAATTTAACAGTTGCTGAACGTACAACACACAATTTATGGGTTACGTCGATATTCTAAGTGATTTTATATTTTAAAAGATGAACAGACAGAATGTCCTCCACAGTTAACGAATTTAAAGTTTATGGTTCGCATTTCCCATTGACAACTCCTAAGTAGACGTTTGAGAAATCAGAAATCGCAACGATAAATATTGCTTCCGGTTGCAGTATGCTTACCTAACGACCGACTCTTGAGTGTCCACTGTCACAGGCGATGCTTGGACTTTGTGTGTTAAGTGAATCGGCTCCAAAATGACCGAGTGACATCCGGCCAAGCTCAGATTGTAGTGCTTAGCCAACAAAGGCCACTGAAAAAAAGCAAGATAGTTCCATAACAAAGTCCTATCCCATGTGGCGTGAGTAGACTGGAGGAAGAGATGGCCACGTCTAGCATCGTTGAATAACCCAGATGTCTCCAGCTGGCGAAGTGCGCGGTCGATTCGTGATTCGTTAGCTGAGACATGAAGTTCCGCTTTGAGGATACCCGTTGGAGAATAGTTTGTCGTATCAAGTGATGATGAAAGATTATCAGACTCAGGAATTATTTGCGAAGTACGTGAGTGAACTGGACTGCTTTGATTCGAATCATCAGTATGATAACTTTCATCCACGGGGACGGAGAGAGTGGAGGAGGGTTGTCGTGTGTGCCAAGTAGTCAAAAGCTGTGAGAAGTTCAGAGTGTAGAGTACAACGACGACGATCCACAGAGCGATAGAAAACTGAAAGGGCAATGCGCAGAACGAAGAGAAATGATATTCGAAACAAACACTACTGATTGTAGTTTTGTGCGTAATAACGAGGGTCGATGGAAGCAAATGACAACGCTGGTTGCTTTGTACCTCGGCGACAAAGCATAGCCTGACTATGACAATATATTACTCAGCACACTACAGACGATATGTTGGCGTACGAAAAATGAGTCACAGTACCGAAGTCAGTGCTGTGAAATTAAGGTATATATGTAAAGTTCTAGACTGCTACCTCCTACGACAGTCTTGTAAGTCAAACAGAGGGTATATCATACGCCGTTGAACATGCAAGAGCAAACAGCGTTGAAGACAAGCATCCGACGAATACCGTCTTCGCCGGTAAAATAGGTTCATCAATCAAATAGAGAGGAAGTTCGCACAGATGCACAGTAGACATGCCCCAGTGTATAAACATGCAGGTCGGTTCGCTGTCACAAGTAGTGTACAGTAGTCAGTGACATTCCCATACTGAAAATACGCTCGTTGACTAACCTGCAAATGTCTTCGTCAACGTTTAGACAACAAGGACAATCGAAAACACTACTGATACGCCACTATCAAGAATGAAAACAGGTTTTTATCACCGCATATCTGGAACAAACTAGGAACCGTATTACACGTCGACCACAGATTTGCGACCGCTTGCAACAAGCGGTCTGAGAATGCCACATTGTACAAACGATTTACGGGAAAATCCGAATCAATGAACCCCAGGTATTTCCGGAATATCGTCAATGGCCAAAAAGAAGTTGATGTCTAAGAATAAATACTGTATGACAAGCCGAACGAGAACGCTTCAAAGACAAAGTTGTTTGATTTGTATGTCATACTGATGTTTTGTTGCATTGTTAACAACGGAGTAACAATTTAGTTGGGCACAGTGAAGCGATCAACTTCAAGTCAGTCTAGCAGCTAGGTCAATCAACATTTGTTAACCAAACATTTGTTTGCTAACTCGTCGAAAGATTTTGAGAGCACCGAAATGCGAACGTACAACGGTATGTTTGCTGAGGATCACAGTCGCTGGTTGGCTATCTTGAAATTTAAATAAAAGATGATTGAGCTCAGGTGAAGACGAACTGTGAATAAGTTTACTTCTTAGTAACTTTGTCAGCTCGGAAAAGAAGCGATAAAAGAGAGAACAGTAAAGTGTGATTTGTCTGACCACTTTTGGTTCGAAATGACACAGTTCGCGTCAAATTGCACACTTGCACGGACCAATGATGCTCACAATCATACTTTGATCGATAGGTGCAGTAAAATTCCTTCCAACTCTACCGACATTCTACGGCCGATTTCGTCCTTGTTAGAATTCACCCTACAGACGGATTTAGTCCAAAAGGAGAGTTTGTTTATTAGAGGGCATCAGTAAAAAATGTATATTTGCCATGCTGCAATCGCGTGGTCACTACCGGTGCAGATTTGGGCGCACACGTGAACTGTGTCAATCCAGATGAAAGACTATAAGGATTATTCTAGTCGTCATCTTACGATCGACAGTTGATAAACCGGCGCACACGTTAAGCAAGATCTTCAGCTCGCATGGCGTAAGTTGTCGGTTCGAATCTACTCAACGTCATGTCAACGTAATAAGTCCAAACGAGAGAGTTTGAATTGGAACATATGCGCCGTGGATGGCACGCATATCTGCACAAATACCAATGATAACACGACTAAGACTACGATAACGTCGTAGATGGTGGTGCCCCTGGCAAATCGCATACCTCAAACAAAAACAAACATTCACACAGAAGAACCCCGCTTATTGAAACGAAGTAGTGCCTAAAAGCCGACAAAAAGGATAACGAAAAAAATGTCAGAAAGCGATCAAAATTCCGTGGCAGTTAGCTAGTAGTGGGCAATCACACAGTTCCATATCAGATAAGGTTTCTAAGCCCCGAAGTGGATAAATAAATGATAGGCAGTAAGGCTCACTGCTTTAGCCATAACTGCTATGCACGGGTCCCGGATACCCAATGCTTTATAAAATTACACCACACAGATGTGTCACCAATAGTTTTGTATTTCTAAATACTAATTTACAATAAAACAGTAACCCGTCTATTCCGCGGTACCATTCTTTAGGCAAGTTCGAGACAAGGCACGCACACATTCTCCGTTTTCATGCCTACGTGCTGATGACAACATGGGAAAGATGGAATAAAAACACATTTTCGCTGATTGCAACATTCGTCACAGATAATTACAGCCCACATGGACATCTTAGTAGTGAAAAGATGTTACCACTACTCAATTTTGACATAAAATGTCTGATAATGACAATCAACAATGAAATAACAACTACAAAGTTGACACTTGAAATAGACGGTAAGCAATGATGAAACTAAAGTTTGGCACATTGCATACACAACAAGTCCTGATTTACTTGCGATACTTTAGTTATGCTTTTTTAAAAACGATGCAATTCAACAATACTGACCACAGCCGTTGAATGTATAACGTTAATTGCGATAAACGAAGGGAGGAAACACATGGATCCCGAAAACCCGCGGATGGCATCGACGAATCTATTTTGTTTTGGTGTTAATTACGTCTCAAGCGGAGTGGTTAAACCTTTTACATCTCATGAACATGTCATCGTCAGATTACCTGGCACTTCTACATCGCACAGTACAAAAGGTGCCCCACTGGCATCCAGAGTATGTAACCAACAAGCACCTTGTTTTACTCATTTTTATCCTTTCCGATAACTTTTCTAGGTTATTTCATTTCACCGCAGCGATGATCGGCAGCTCGAACGGCGGTACTTCCTGGCCAGGCTCATGACCGTTATGAACGAATGAGGATACAAAGGATACAATTGGGTAATTGAACTGACAAATATGAAATTGGGGTTTCGTGAAGACGAATAACGGACTGTGATATTGGACACAAGATTATTCTAGCTGATGCAAGCAGAAGGGTGGTTAAACAGCACGAACTTGTGAGCATTATCCGGTGGACAGAATCAAATCTCTAAGCCGCAGGATAAAATCGATCGTACGAACGCATCGCAGACATTAACCACAATCGGATATCGTTACGGTGTCACAGAAAACGAAGCTTGGATAATGGACCCCGCGCTTTCTCTACTCTTGTGGATGAAGCATTAAATCATGTCAAGGTAATACATTGATTGATGTAACTCAATAAGTGAATAGGCAGCGTTTAAACGTTTACAACTGTAGCAGATAAAAAGTGAAAAACCACTTAATCGGATTTACACGTGTTGTACACAATGTGATATATGTATATAGTTTGAAAGGATAACATAGGCTGAGTAATAAATGGTAGGAGAAACGATACATGTGGATAAAATAACCAACTGTTATAAGCGACTTGTTTGTAATAACTGTAGTTCTTGCAAACCTGCAACCTTTACCATGAATTTAAAAAAAAAAACATATGAGGATACGAAAAGCTTACCACGAACAGATTCTGTACTAGTCGATGTTTTGCCCAGATACGTAAAAGCCACAAACGTCTTGGAACATTTGCTGTGGGTGTTTCATCCGATGCGAGAAATGCAGCGGCTTCCGCAGCTGTGAAGAAACAGATGAGACAGGTGTGAGGATGAAAAACGAGTTGTGCGAAGTAAATGAATAACGTCCAAATATCGTGATCGACAGACAAAATGGAGTGTTTGAGAACCGGCGTCCAGAAACAACTTACATAACAGTGTATGTTAATAAGAGTCAACCCGTCCGCTCAAACGATAAGTTTAGGTAACCACAACTAAATCCAAAACACCATCAGCAATTGAACTGTTAACAGCAAGGATATCAGTGGAAAGATGAAGGATAGTAGCAGTAACGCATCATATCATACTTCAGTCACATAAAGGAAAACATACTGCATCTAACTAGATAGAAGTCATATGTTATCAACGCTTTTGAATGAGGTTTGATGATATGAATTGTTGGAATCCATAGTGAGGGGGATAACTTTATACATGCGTCCACATAAACAGCAACGTGTGAAACACGAAAATAACATAAAACAAGCAACAGATTTTTATGGAGATTGTATGTTGCATATCCAATATTCTTTCGAAAATACACACATGTATAAATTAGACGACATAAATCCCCCTAGTACACAAAACCACGGGAGCCCATGTCATGTACTTCGTATAAAGTGATGTGATGCGCATCCTGGGAACTGTGTTTAACGGATAAGGTCTCACGATGAACGCAAACAAGCACACACACACACACACACTGACAATGACACGTAATGCAAGAACGTTATTTAATAGTAATGAACATGTAACTGTTTACTGGTAGAACTACATTGTACTACAGATAGATAACGGAATCATGTAACGTATTTGATGATAACTCAAAAATAAGACAACAAAACCACTAGTTGATTGTATCTTGGACTGATGATTCACTGCTCAACAGGGGAAAGTCACAACACAGGTTGTTAGTGACGCTGTTTCCCTTAAGGACATCGGTCATCGAACACTGCCTGAATCAATTTCTCAACTGTACACCACTAGGTACCAGTGAGCGATTGCACGTTCGAAGATATGTGCGCGTATTTAAGGGTAGCCTTTTTAATACATAGTATGTAAAAGTAAAGAGGAAGGGTGAATCGATGAGTCAAGGAACTTCCGTAAAAAGCGGACGAAGATTTACAAGCCGAATGAGTGAAAAATTGTTGTGTTACTTCAGGAATTACAAAAAGGAAGATGACAAGAAAATGCGAGGACTGAGATAGAAGGAGAATTCCACACCTTGGCTGCTATTGAAAAAAACTGCAATGTGGTAAGCAATGACAGAGTGCGCACAGATGGGCGAGGTGAATGAGTTCCGGAGAGCGCTTCGGTCGTAGGACAGATAGAACATAGAACGTAGAAAAACAGCGACGTAACAGGTTATGGAGGAGTACACCCTTGTCTTGAATAATACCCGAGAACAAATTACGCTGACGAGCGCTCATCCAACATATGTGAACTATACTCCAAGGTGGGACGAGATTAGGACATAGAAATTATAAGAGGCGAAAATTGTAAAAGCCCTAAAATGTGAAGTGCCAGTGGTCGAAAATTCAATGTAAGTGGAACAACATGATCGCGAAAGAAAGGATGAGCCTAGTTGAACTAGGTGTGAAGTACAGAAGGAAAGCCAACATCTAGTGGCGAGGACAGTAAAAAGTAAACAAAGGTATGAACGGATCTGGAAGGGTTGCAGATTACTGCACTCAGAGATTTTCACTATAAAATTCACCTTGAATCACCGTTCATATAGGTGATGCCGGAATCACGGATTGACTGTAGTCGTTGAATGCATAACGCTGATTATGATGAGTGGAAGTACAATAAAGAACACCATTAACAGAAATAGCGTGTAGGATGCCCGTTGAAAAATACCAGAAGCAGGATGAAAGAAAGAATGAAACCAGACGTATCACCAGCATTTACTTCACGTTGTGAGTAGTCAGCCCATTCTAAGCGAACTGCCATGGAAAATGTTTGGAAAAAAATGAAGCCAAGTGGATTGTTTATGGCTGAATCCGTACATACGCAGTCCAGCCAGTCAATTATTGCGTTTGACTCAAACGAGCGTATTGGACATGCCGAAAGCTACCACTTCAGCTTCATATCGGTGAAATTGTGTAGGTGTGTGTGTGTGTGTATCACGTAGCCTTCTCCGGGCGGAGGTGCTGTCTGTACACCTTCACCCCAAATTCGCATCAATGGAGATGTTGTCGGCAGTTGCACAGATTTCTGCTACTTGGGCAGCAATCTGTCCACCGATCTGTCCGTGGACCGTGAGTTGAGAGCTCGTGTGGCGGAGGCCAGTACTGCTATCGGACGTCTTGAAAGACGTGTGTGGAAGAATCACAGCCTGAAGCCGAGCACTAAGCTCTTCGTCTACCGCTATCTATACTGCTGTATGGCAGTGAAACGTGGACATA